>OX465435.1:1769851-2060301 GCA_950005045.1 Agrotis exclamationis
ACTGAATACAACAAAAACCATATAAAAAATATGCTCGTGCTTTTAAACATTTCTTTTATTCCTGTAAAACAAACGGTTTTTAGCTGATATTTTATTCGGTGTAAGTTTTCAGTCTTGAGTGCACGGTGAACCTGAACGGTTATTGTTGAATTAGTTTATGATGTCTGACAACCGTCGGCGTTGGACTTTGCTCTCGACAAGCGCTAAAGAATAGCGCTTGTCGTTCCTCATATCTTATATCCACAGACTCACAGTATTTCACTAGAACATGTTATAAATAATTATGTAAATTATGCCTATAAATATTTATGTTTGTTGACTAATCACAATAATTTCTTTGAACTTGTATGATTTAAAAGTAGTTGTATTGACTTCATGTGATTGGTTTGCTGTTTGGTTGGTTGGCGAGACTTTGACAGTTATTGTCGACCAATCATAAGCAAGTAAAATGGCGGGAGTCGGCGGGCACTTGAGAGATATGCCCGCCGTACTCAAAGCATTAGAGATTCGACATCGGTGCTAGTCACTTGCATTGTACTACAAAAATCAAAGTATTAATTGTACTGCTGTAACTTTATTAATAAAACTGATTTTCAAAAGTTAACAAAGAGTGTTCTTTATATTCGGAGTTCTTACTTCTGAGTGTTGAACTAGTACGGTTCACATCTCAGAAGTGGGATTAGCAACTTATTGCCCACAAAAGGATCGGAGATACGCTTAAAACATTTGGCGTACAAAAAAAAAACGTGAGTGTTCTTTGTTCATTTTATTTTTGTTATTGGGCTGCCTACCCTCATTAATCATATTATTGCAATTTATAATGTCAGAGTAAATAAAGTAGGCCACAGGTTTATTCCTGTATTTTTTTTTCTCCTTTTCTCTCTTTCTTCACAATTGGCCGACTACCGACTCATTGTCGATAGTCTCATTTTAATGACTTCAGGAAATGAACTGTATTTACCGTAACGGAGACATTCCGGAGGTCTATATGGTTAGTCAGGCATGTTTTTCTTGCCAGGGTACTCCCTGGAGATGAACATGTTTGATATTTCTGTGTGTAATTTGAGAAACTGAACTGTATTTACCGTAACGGAGACATTCCGGAGGTTTATATGGTTAGTCATGCATGTTTCTCTTGCCAGGGTACTCCCTGGAGATGAACATGTTTGATATTTCTGTGTGTAATTTAACCGTATAGTTCGGTACCGGGTCCGAAACGGCCGCGACAAGTAAACCTACGCTGGCTCAGTAGTGGGTCCGAAATGGGCAGACGTTGTAGTCATACGACGTCCTCATTAAAAAATTAAAAAATATAACATTCTCTGCGTTAAATCCTATGAGTGCGCATTAATTAAGAATGTTAAATAAAAATCTGATTTGTTCACGCCATTAAAACTTCTACATTTACAACGCATTTTCTTAATTTACCATTACAAAATCCAAAAGTGTAAATACGATTTACGCCATTTTGATGGCAGTGCTGGGTTGGGCTAAAAATCATAAAAAATGTGGTTTCCGGATATCCAAGGTATCACTATAGAAGGGATGAATAACTCGTCATCTAATATTGTAACGAATTCATACGTAATTCAACATAAATTAGCAGTGGTAATGAAGAATTTGATATCTGAACTCGAAGTTTCGCGCCACTTGTGTTTGTTTACATTTTTATTTTTCACTTAAATCACACACACACGCTTATACTCAATAACAATTACGATAAATATCATGCCAAATTTTATAAATAACGTAGAAAAGCCCAGATCTTAGCTTAATTCTCTAATACAGGGCCAAAAACACGAATTTTTCATTACCACTACTCAATTTGTATTCGTAATCGACAACCATGTTTTTTTTCTTAATCGTAATGATGTGTGAAAGCGAGTATTCTAATCGATTCCATAATTGAATGTTTGTCAACTCGAGTGAAATAAATAAGGAATTTAAGAAATCGATTCATAAAAATTAAAATAAATTCGTTTTAAGCTTAGAATACAATTATTATCCATTTTATTCTTTTTTAAAGCTTTATAATAATTTTACGTGCATTGTAATTACCAAAAAACAAAAATAGACAAAGGAACAATGTCAGTAATAAATGTTTGAATGCGCGCCAATTTATTAATTCCAAAATTTGAATTAGGAATGCGCTCGCTGATGTACTCGCTATTCAAAATAATAACATTTTAATTTATTAGCTATTTTTTAATGTACAGACGCCAAGCAGATCAACCTACCCCAATCTGTCAAATTTTATCAATCGAACATTGACCTTCCAATATTGTGATAAGGTTGAAAATCTATTAAAGTTTGTCAGATTGAGGTAGGTTGATGCCAGCACATCAACCTACCTCAATCTGTCAAATTTCTTCAATAGATTTTCAACCTTCTCACAATAGTGGAAGGTTAATGTTCGATTGGTAAATTTCGACAGATTTGGGTAAATTGACCTGTGCTGGCATGCAAACAGAACAATACTGGCGATTCGTCAGTATCGACACCAGTAACCTGAGCACGAGTTTTCAGTATTTGAGACGTAAAGTAAACTGGAACTTTGACAACTTCAAATTGACAATTTTCAAGGAAAAAAATAGTTCCTTCTTCGCACATCAGAGGCGCTGTTCCATTTTTTCATACAAGAAACGCTGTAAATACTGAAAAGTTGCTGTAAAGTAAAAGAGTGAAAACTCGTGCTCAGGGTACAGTAGGTACTATAATAATATTTTTATTTAGGTATTTGTTAAGGATACTTTAGATGTGATGCTGTCGCGACTTAACTTCAGCAAAACACACTGTTATAGTTTAAAATCTTTTGAATATTAATGTACCATCTCAAGTTGAATGATGTAACAAAGGTTCTGTAATCATTTTGGCGATTGAAAAAGAGTGTCCATGGAGTTTCTTGCCCTTTCTTCTCCATGAGATCTACGCTTTGGAATGGGCATCTACAGTACTTTCATAGTTTTTATGTCTTGTGACTGGGACTGTATCACCGTAACTATTTTTTTAAACTATTTTATTTTACTTTTGAAAATTCAAAAGTGCCTGTAACTGGCTTATTTGAAATAAATGATTTGATTTTGATTTTGATGGTACTCTTCCTGGGTGGAGCGGAAGGAGAAGTCAGAGACTATTACTAACTAAAAATACCCTGTTTCTTTACATGCCTTTTGCGTTCCAGGACCGCAGTACCTTTTCAATGGTTTCAATACAATTCCGTGAGCCCGGCACGCGTTTGGCACTATTATGGCCTCGTCAGTTCGTGATAGTTCCTTGAAGGTCGCTTGGAACACGACGCGCATTCGTCTCAGGCCTAGTCCTTGATCGGACGGTGAGTTACCCAATACTCGTCGTTCGCAAGCCCGCAACTACAATCGCAAAAATTAAGTCTGCGTCTTTAGATTTTTGTAAAATCAATTTGCTTGTCAGGAATCGAGCTTGTAAATTAAAATAAGAACACACTATACACTATTCGATAGGGTCGTTGTTAAGGATCAAATTCGGTGAAGTATTAATCAATAATTTAGTCATCGTACGCAGATCAAAATTCGCGCCAATTTACTTAAAGTTCGAATTTCAAAAATTTCGTTATGTATTTGTACCGCGAGGTGATTATAAAAATTTGAAATGAGAACACGATGTAGTGAGCTATGGCCATTAACTAAAGTTTGAATTTTAAAAAACCGTTTGCCAGACGTTTGTCGCATGTAATTACTTCACATAACATTGATGGTTTGATTGCTGGAAATTAATATGTCAATTTAATTTTTATGCTGTAATTTTATTTTTTATCAAAATCAGCCACGAGACTTCTTTCAGTATTTTTCGCTATACCTCATAGATTCTAATTTAGCCATTCACGCCCAGTTGGAAATTCAATTCGTTTATTACTGCAAGGAATCATTTTTTGGAAGTACTCCCATCTCTTACTCCAGCCCTCTAAAAAACGTGGAAAGACAAACACCGGGTACGGATCAAATATCCGTACCCGGTGTTTGTCTTTCCACGTTTTTTAGATTCGTTTTTTATAGTGAAATAATCAGATAAATTGAAATTAATTACCGAAGACACAGTATGGGTAAAACTATATGGTTGAATTTGATACACACACACGTTTGGCCTCCATTGAAATACCGATATTTATTTCCATCGAAATCATGAATTAAAAATTAAATAAATTTTTGTGTAATAAAAAAATCATCAAACGAAATAATACTCAAAATATTATAAAAAAAGTATCTTCAGGTTCAGTTTCATAGATGTATTGCATGAACTAAGCTAACTATAGTCAAATAAGCAGATACATCGGTCCATGCTCTATGTCTTGTTTTACTTTTTTTTTCATGTTCGATTATATTGCGAGTATCGATTAGGCTGAATGAACCTTTTTAATCGTTATAATGAACATTGGGATTACGGCAGCACTAAGAAGTGTCATGTTGCAACATAGTTTTTGGTAATTTTTATCAAGACTTTGTTTCGTTATTATTATGAAATTATGTATGAACACTGGCAAATGTAATAATACATGTAGTAAGTTACTTTATTTATTTCACTGTATAACCGTTTTTTATCACGTGGGAAGCTTGTTTATGTACATATTTTCAGCACATCTAAATTATCTAGTTTTTGGAATGATGTAGCATTTTGTATGTTACATACATTTAACAGTAGAATCACGCAGTTTTAGTGACCTCAACACGTTCTTAGAGATATTGTTCACAAACTTATCGTATGAAATAGCTGTAGCAATATAATTTTGATTGAAAATCGGATGCTAAAAATGTACAAAAAATCTTGAGTGTCGTCTTAAATTTCGAATCACCCGGTCGACTCAGCTGATGTGTCATGTGTCAAAATGTTGTCGTGCAGAGTGGTTAAGGAACTGAACTGTATTTACCGTAACGGAGACATTCCGGAGGTTTATATGGTTAGTCATGCATGTTTCTCTTGCCAGGGTACTCCCTGGAGATGAACATGTTTGATATTTCTGTGTGTAATTTAAGGAACTGAACTGTATTTACCGTAACGGAGACATTCCGGAGGTTTATATGGTTAGTCATGCATGTTTCTCTTGCCAGGGTACTCCCTGGAGATGAACATGTTTGATATTTCTGTGTGTAATTTAAGGAACTGAACTGTATTTACCGTAACGGAGACATTCCGGAGGTTTATATGGTTAGTCATGCATGTTTCTCTTGCCAGGGTACTCCCTGGAGATGAACATGTTTGATATTTCTGTGTGTAATTTAAGGAACTGAACTGTATTTACCGTAACGGAGACATTCCGGAGGTTTATATGGTTAGTCATGCATGTTTCTCTTGCCAGGGTACTCCCTGGAGATGAACATGTTTGATATTTCTGTGTGTAATTTAAGGAACTGAACTGTATTTACCGTAACGGAGACATTCCGGAGGTTTATATGGTTAGTCATGCATGTTTATCTTGCCAGGGTACTCCCTGGAGATGAACATGTTTGATATTTCTGTGTGTAATTTAAGGAACTGAACTGTATTTACCGTAACGGAGACATTCCGGAGGTTTATATGGTTAGTCATGCATGTTTCTCTTGCCAGGGTACTCCCTGGAGATGAACATGTTTGATATTTCTGTGTGTAATTTAAGGAACTGAACTGTATTTACCGTAACGGAGACATTCCGGAGGTTTATATGGTTAGTCATGCATGTTTATCTTGCCAGGGTACTCCCTGGAGATGAACATGTTTGATATTTCTGTGTGTAATTTAAGGAACTGAACTGTATTTACCGTAACGGAGACATTCCGGAGGTTTATATGGTTAGTCATGCATGTTTATCTTGCCAGGGTACTCCCTGGAGATGAACATGTTTGATATTTCTGTGTGTAATTTAAGGAACTGAACTGTATTTACCGTAACGGAGACATTCCGGAGGTTTATATGGTTAGTCATGCATGTTTCTCTTGCCAGGGTACTCCCTGGAGATGAACATGTTTGATATTTCTGTGTGTAATTTAAGGAACTGAACTGTATTTACCGTAACGGAGACATTCCGGAGGTTTATATGGTTAGTCATGCATGTTTATCTTGCCAGGGTACTCCCTGGAGATCGACATGTTTGATATTTCTGTGTGTAATTTAAGGATCTGAACTGTATTTACCGTAACGGAGACATTCCGGAGGTTTATATGGTTAGTCATGCATGTTTATCTTGCCAGGGTACTCCCTGGAGATCGACATGTTTGATGGTCTATAATAAAGTACTTTCAGGTCAATAAAAATCTTATCTACAAGTATAGTATAGCAAGGTTTATTAAGTTGGGTGTCTTTCTTTTCTTTTATGTTGAGGCCGCACGAACATAGATGAACGAAGGTGTGGTTCTCTAAGAGAATGTACTGGACCTAGGCGGACCTCCCGAGAGACGCTGACACCGCCACTAAGATGTCGTGATGCAACCCGAAGCCGCAGCCGGGGTCGAGAGCATACGCGTTCACATAAAGAAAAGCGTGGCAGCCAAAACCATCAGTCGCGGTCGAGGCGGTCGAGAAGAAAACGATCGCGGTCGACTATTAGTCGGTCTCCTTCCCGGCCACACTATTCAAGAAGGAAGAGTAATCGTGCTGGGTGCTCCATGACACGATCGCACACTCCAGGGCAGCACGAGACGTGTCACGCGGAATTCAGGCAGTCACCAAGGAGCAGAGTTTCTCGCCTTCGTACACCTGCACCGTCCCGTGAAGAAACACATCGCGAGCGTGAGTCAAATAATAACCAGTTTATTGAAAACTTTATTAATGCGCTTAAGAGTGTGAATAATACAAGCGATCGCGATACGTTTCCTGTTTTAAACAATGTAATTCCTGATTTTGACCCGTTATGTAAGGAACAAACGGTTGATACGTGGCTTCATAAGGTTGACGAATGTGCACAGATTTATGGTTGGAACGATAAACAAGTAGTCCACTATGCCCTACCGAAGTTAGCAGGGGTAGCTAAAACCTGGTATCAGGGTCTACCCTCACTACTATTTTCTTGGCCAGAGTGGAAGTTAAAGCTAAAGGAATCATTTCCTACTAGGGATAATTATGCAGATTTGCTAACGGAAATGCTAAATAAAAAGGTACGCTATGGGGAGTCATTGGAGATATATTACTATGCTAAAATGAATCTTATAAATCGTTGCGAAATATCAGGAAAACGCGCAGTTGACTGTCTCATAGCAGGTATAGAAGATCGTGGTGTTAGGTTGGGAGCACAAGGAGCAGAATTTATGGAAACGGAAATGCTACTAAAATTTTTGAAAACCGTGAAAGTAGGTCAAGACAGGTCCACAAATGAACAGCAGAAGGTTAAGGATAGAGATAGGCGGTCACAAAATAACACAGTTGCCAGTAATAAAGTAGGTCCCAGTTCCCAGAAGTCAACCGGATCCAGCATGGTCTGCTACAATTGTAAAGAAACCGGTCACCCGTTCTTTCGTTGCACAAAACCAAAGATTCAATGCTCTAAATGTAATTGGTTAGGACATAAGGACACTGAGTGCCCTGGGACAAAGCAAAGTACCAATGATAAACCAAAAGCAATATTGAAAGTAGAAAACACAGGCGATTCATGTGCCAAGTATAAAATGCCTATTAAAATAAATGGATTGTTTTCAGAATGCCTCGTTGATTTGGGAAGCGAGGGTACTTTGGTTCGTCTCAGTGAAGCTCAGCGTTTAGGATTAGACTGGAAGGTAGGAGAAGTGCCACTCCTAAGGGGAATAGGTAACGTGCCATATAAACCTCTTGGCAAAGCTAACGTCGCGATCGAAGTGCAGGGTGTATTAGAAAATCACGTGGAGATATTAGTAGTAGGTGATTACTTAATAAATTGCCCTGTACTACTGGGTCATACTTTCACCGAAAGGCCTTCGGTCAAAATAGTAAAGACTGAATCTGATGTCATTTTTCAACGGATTAGTGAGGAGTCCGTTTTGATTTGTCCGCTTTTATGCACGGAAGAGACGCACATAGGTCGCGGCGAATTAAAGGCGATCCCAGTTAGCTCGCGTAATTCTTTCTCAGGAAAAATTTACGTAAATGGAACCGTGCGCAATAATGAAGGTCATGAACATTACTTGTTGCCTGGCGAGTATCAATTAACACAAGGTGCGGGTAGGATTCTTATTCAGAATATTAGTGATAACCATCTGGTTTTAGAGAAAGGTAGTCTTATAACTAGGAGCCACACTTTAACTGAAAGCCTACAAATCAAAAAACTAGATTTTAGTGATCGGCCACCCATAGATGAATCACCAATCAGCTGTGGAGAAAATTTAACGAAGGATCAAAAAGAGTCATTAAAGGTCTTATTGGATAAATATAAATATTGTTTTTCCAATAGTTTAAAAGATCTCGGGTTTACCACGGAAATTGAAATGGTGATTCAACTGGATGATCCCGATCCTGTCGTTTACCGCCCATACCGGTTGTCCTTTACTGAACGCCAACTAGTCCAAGATATGATCAAGGAAATGTTAGAAAGCGGCATTATAAGGGAGTCTAACAGTCCTTACGCCAGCCCTATTAATAGTGCTAGTTAACAAAAAGTCTGGGGAAAAGAGGTTATGTGTGGACTACCGTGCCTTAAATAATAAAACAAAGAAAGAGCACTACCCTCTCCCTCGTATCGAGGATCAGTTAGACTTATTGTCAGGCAGTTCAGTATTTGTTACCCTCGACTTAGCATCTGGGTACTATCAGATCCCAATAGCTGAAGGTTCTCGAGAGAAGACTGCTTTTGTAACCCGTCAGGGTCAATACGAGTACAACAGGATGCCCTTTGGGTTAGTAAACGCACCATCGGTCTTCCAGCGTACAATGAACAAAATCATACATAATTCGCCTGCTTCATCGTATGCATTGGTCTATATGGATGATATCCTGATTCCAGCCAAGTCATTCGATGAGGGGATGGTGCGCTTGGAGGAGGTGTTGCGGTTGCTGGCAAAAAGTGGTCTAACGCTCAAAATGAGTAAATGTAACTTCTTTTATGACAAAATAGACTACCTGGGGTACGAAGTCAGCTCAGAGGGTGTTAGACCAGGATCCCTCAAAACTGACGCCATATCCAAATTCCCTACGCCAACAAAATAAATGTTCACGAAGTTAGGAGATTTTTAGGCCTTGCTAGTTTCTTCAGGAGGTTTGTCGCCGGATTTGCCTTAATAGCACGTCCGCTGACTAGTCTATTGAAGAAGGATTCTTCTTGGAATTGGGGTACTGAAGAACTAGAATCGTTTGAGAAATTAAAACAGATTTTAGTACAAAGACCGGTCCTGGGGCTTTATGACCCTAGCGCACTAACCCAACTCCACACCGACGCTAGCAAGTACGGGGTAGCCGGCATTTTAATGCAACAGGACAACTCTGGTGTGTTCAAACCTATTGCTTATTATAGCAGGCAAACTAGTCCGGTAGAGCAAAAATTACACTCCTTCGAGTTAGAGACCCTCGCTATTATTGCCTCATTGAATAATAGGTTCAGGCATTACTTACTTGGTATTAGATTCATCATAGTTACAGATTGCAACGCCTTGCGTACCACTTTGAGTAAACGCGACTTGGTCCCACGAATTGCTCGCTGGTGGCTGCAGTTCTTAGAATACGATTGCTCAATAGAATACCGCCCTGGTGATAAAATGGCACACGTAGATGCCCTTAGCAGTCACTTCCCTGGATAACTTATACGATTAGGGAAATGATAAAACTGCGTGACAAGTGCCATCTAAAGTTTAAAGCTTCAAAATCAGATAGTCATAAAAAATCTTACACAGACTTAAAATACCTAGTAAGAACGGCAATAGAGACCGAGAAATGCGCATATTTTAAAAATTATATCAATAATAATAATTATTAAACAACCTAAAAAATTATGGAGTCATATCAAATCAACAATTACAAACTCAAAAACAAAAAAGTCAGATCTTAATCTGCCTCACTTCTGTAACAACCCAGATAGTATTAACCAGCACTTCCTGGACGTTCCTGGCAGTGGAGAGGTCACTGTTGAAGATTTAACTCATTTTCTACAGCACCGGTACAGTGACAGTACTTTCCAGCTTGAGCCCGTTCAGGAGGCAACTGTGCTGAAAATTCTGCGTGGTCTCAGATCTAATGCACAGGGCTCTGACCGGATCTCTTTGGAGATGCTGATGTTGACACTTCCTCGTACTCTTACTGTCATTACTGCTATCATCAATAGATCCATCGCCACTTCTACCTTCCCTGACTCGTGGAAAATGGCAATCGTTAGACCACTCCCTAAAGTTCCTAATCCCACCAGCGCGAGGGATCTGCGTCCTATCAGTTTGCTCCCTTGTCTTTCCAAAGTGTTGGAAAGGGTTATCTCAGACCAGCTTCGATCATATCTAGAGCGTCATGCTATTCTACCAACGGCACAGTCTGGATTTCGCAGGGGTCATAGCACGACAACAGCTCTACTGGATGTTGTTGGGAGTATTCTTGAGTCCAGAGACAAAGGCATGGGAACTTTGCTTGTCCTTCTAGATTTTTCCCGTGCTTTTGACTCAATTAATACCTCACTTCTTCTTGCAAAGTTGTCATATTATGGTTGTGACCCCAAAACGGTAAAATGGTTTGAAAGTTACCTCACCAATCGTTCACAATTTGTCCAGATGTCAAGTGACAATGGTGATACTCTATCCTCCAATCCACAGCATGTGTGCAGGGGCGTCCCGCAGGGATCAATTCTTGGCCCACTGCTCTTCATAATGTACAGTGCTGATATAACCAAATGCCTGGTCAACTCCAAGTTTCATCTGTATGCTGACGATCTGCAGATTTACCTCTCTTTCTGTGCACGGGATACTGCTGAAACAGTAAAACAAATAAATGAGGATCTGGAAAGGATCACTGACTGGTCCAGGAGGAACTCCCTGGTTTTGAATCCTACTAAGTCCAAGTATGTTGTGATGGGAACCAGGGAATTTCTGAGTAAAATGCGTACTTGCAACTTGGACCTCAGGATTGATGGTTGTATCATGGAGAGGGTTCAGGAAGCTCGTAACCTTGGGGTAGTTTTTGATGGACAACTGAATTTCGAAACTCACATTATGGAGGCTGTGCGCAACTGCTTCTACCGACTCAAGCTTTTATATCGCGTCCGTCCCTACATTAGTGTGGATATGCGAGTCATGCTATGTGAATCACTTATCCTATCCAAGCTGAACTACGCTGACACAGTGTATGGGGCGTGCATGCTCGGTAGAAGTCAGAAGTTAATCCAGCGGGTACAGAATGCTTGTGCAAGGTTCTGTTACAATGTGCCACCCAGAGCTCATATCACTCCTTTCTTGAATAAGGGTAATCTGATGAGAATGTCAGCGCGGCGAAAGCTTCACCTGGCTACCCTAGTGTTTGGCATAATTCTCGCAAAAAAACCTGATTATCTATATAAAAAGTTGTCTTGGTCGCGTGATGTGAACCAAATTAAGACCAGAGCATCAGCATACCTGTTATTGGCCTCTTCCCACAGAACTGCCGCTTTTCGTGGAAGTTTCAAATTCGCTGCCAGTCGCTGTTGGAACGACCTCCCGCCACCTATGCGTGCACTAAAATCCGTCGATACTTTTAGAATTAAATTCAAACATTATTTACTTCAACAGCAAAAAAGTGCCGATATATAACTCACCGTATTCCGCACATAGCTCACTATTGCGAGATTGGCGATTGCAGCGAGTCGAGAGCAGCATACTGGCACGATCTAATTACGTGTTACGATGCACTGTGGATAGTTTATTATTTTAGCGTATGTTACTGAGTCCTCACTCCTGGATGCATTTGTCACTTGTCTGTCCGTTCTCCTTCTCTTAGGTATATGCCCTAAATGCCCAGCTTGGTAATCATTCATATTTTAGTTCGCAGTAGAATATTACATCTATACCTACACACACTTGTAACTACAAACATTTATTATATATTAATTTTGTTTATTTTTTTTTATGATGACATTTGTGTTTGCGCCCGCGGCGTCGCCGCGTATCGGCTTGTCGGTGGTCGTTGTCAAGTCAGTGTTGCCAATGCCAACCATCAGACACTTGGCATAGACAAGCATCGTCGTCGGGTGCGATTAATACTTTGTTCTTTAAGTATCTTATTTATATTTTTTATATTTGCTTCCTTTTCATTTAATTTGTATTATCGTATATTATATCGTATCTGACCGTGACATCACTTTGGGCCCTATCAGAAAACCAGCGCTGTGACATTTTAATAAATGTCGCAGCACATGCTGAGATAGGAGCCTTTTGGCCTCGCACAGCAGGACTAAATATCCATGTTATTTTTGTTACGTTTATCTTTTTTTTTTTATATACCTATGTATAAATTTGAATTTCCTTTGTGTTTCCTTTGTGTCTTTTTCTTATATATAGGTACTTATTGTATAATTAATGTTGTTCTGTCCTGTGCGTGTCAATAAATCTTTTTCTTTCTTTCTTTCTTTCTTTCTTAGCAGGGGTGCTATAGACGGTAGCCCAGACGTTAATCACGTGTTAGATGTACTTTCAGTAGGTACTGATAATTGGCTTGCAACGGTACAACAGACTGACGAAGACATTAGAAATATCGCGAATATTTTAAGCGATTCCAAATGTAAAGATGCCGTTGATATATTCAAAAATTACAAGCTTGTAAATGGGAGAGTATATCGCATAATTGACGAAAACACTATCCGCTGGGTTGTTCCAAGTGGCACCAGATGGCAACTACTGAAAGCCAATCACGATGATGTGGGACACTTTGGGTTTGACAAAACTTTAGCGCGCTTACAAGCAACTTATTGGTTTCCAAAGATGAGACGGTTTGTAAAAAAGTACGTCTCAGCTTGCCTTCAGTGCGCACATCACAAGCTGCCAGGTGGTGCCAGGCCCGGTGAACTACACCCCATCCCTAAAGCTATCATACCATTCCATACCATACACGCGGATCATCTCGGTCCTTTTATCCGCACCAAGCGTGGCAATACATTCATCCTTGTTATCATAGACGCGTTTACTAAATTTATTGATATCACCGCTGTGCGAAATACCAAATCAGCCACAAGCATTAGGGTATTCAGAGAGCATTTTAGTTACTTCGGCGTGCCAACCCGTTTGATTACGGATCAAGGAACAAGTTTCACTAGTAGGCAGTTCAAAACGTTTATTCAATCATGTGGTATAAAGCACGTGCTCAATGCTGTCGCAACACCCCGAGCAAATGGCCAAGTGGAACGATACAACCGAACCATTTTGGCAGCGCTCGGGGCAATGAACCACGACAAACCAAATGGTTCATGGGATGAACATTTACCAGACATACAGTTAGGTATCAAGTAGGCCACGCGTGTACTCAAGAAAAAAAAAGGGGCGCGTGTACCGTAGTGTTAAATATGATTCTGGTATCAATAATAACAAACAAAAATGAAAAATCAAGAACAACAAGAACAATACAGTAAAATAACGGAAAAAAGAAGAAAATGAATCCAGTACTTTTGCAATGATAACTAGAAGTCGAACCAAACCGCAGCCAGCACACCCAAGATCTCCGGGCTCGTCGCTGAGCTCCGCCTCGCAGCCGCCGGGACGCGCCTCACCAGTGGACGTCGTGTCATCGAGCGCTGCAGCCGCGTCGAGCTCCAGCGACGAGTTTTTCTCCCCGTCGTCGACGCCACCACCACCGCCACGACGAGGAAGAGGACGGCCACCAGCGGGCTTGGGACCTCGAGGCCAACAGGCCCCGAACAGGGTCCCCGCTGCCGGTGGAAATGTGTCGCGCATTCGTTGGACTCAGTCCATTAACGAAAATGTGATGCGCGCATATTATGGGGCTACAGAGGGAGGAATTAACCTTACGGCGTACCGAACCAGGATGCTCTCTCTGTTTCAGGTGCTTGAGCCCGCTGTCAACGTCTCGGCCCAACGATTGTCGGATCAGGTGCGCGTGATTCAACGTAGTCATAGGTTGGATGATGCTACACTTGATCGGCTGCGCTCGGAAGTGCAGAGTAGCCCTGTCGACAACTCTCTCGCAACACAGATAAACACCCTTTCACCTGTCACTGCGCGAGTAAACCAGGATGTTGAAGAGGAGGCCGACAGGGTTATATCTGCAGATAACCAATGCAATGTGGAAATAAGGAGTGCTTTGCGATTCGTGAGTATCGGTTCACATCACCTGATCTTAGACCGCGGCTACCCCGTTTGCCCATGAATAAAAAAAACAGAGCCCTAGTGTGTGCCCTGGATGCGCTGTTACCAGATTTTATTGAGAGCAGTGCAAACCTTTGCGATACACACTCAATCTTGTATTGTACGGCTGTCGCGGCATGTCGTGTAGCTCATGTCAAATTTCCGAACACAGAAAGAGCTGCACGACCGAAACTTGCCGTGCCAGCCTGGCAGTGCAGGATTGAGTGTCGTATCAATGAGGCCAGGGTGCTCATTGGGAAGCTCATCTGCTTCAGGGAGGGAAATACACGCCCAAGGGTGATGCGCTTTGTGAGGCGGGCTTTCTCGGGAACTGGTATCAGTTCTCAAGATTATATGTCCCGTCTCACAGAGCGCATTGACTTCCTGAAGCAGAAAGTTTATGCATGGGCGAACCGTATCCGCCGGTATAGGAGAAGAGTGGATCGATACACTCAGAATCGCATGTTCCAAAGTGATGAAAGGTGGGTATACAGAACATGGGAGCGACCCATTCTCAATCAGGGTGTTACTGACGGGCACTTGCCAGATAATGAAGCTATGAGTGCTTTTTGGCGAAGTATTTGGTCAGTACCCGTTGGTCACACTGAGGGTGACTGGATGCGTGTGGTTGAGCGAGCGTGTGACTCAATCCCAGAAATGGAAGCAATTTCTATAACCTCACTTGACGTAGCCCATGCAGTCCGTCCGTTACCTAATTGGAAATCTCCAGGGCCGGACGGACTGCATAATTTTTGGATAAAATGGCTACGAGGGTCACACGCTTGCTTAGCTTCACAATTTCAGTCATCTTTAGAGACAGGGTCGCTACCAATGTTTTTTACCACAGGTATTACCCACCTGCTCTATAAATCAGGTGGTACCGCGGAACCAAAAAACTATAGACCAATTACGTGTCTACCGACTATCTATAAAGTTCTAACATCCATTCTGAGAGCAAAAATTGCTTATCATATTGATAGTAATTCAATTATGTCTGCCTCTCAGAATGGATGTAGGAATTGGTCCCGCGGTACTAAAGAGCTGCTCCATAATGACATGGCCGTAAGCCAACAGGTTCGTCGATCCCGGAGGGATCTGTCGACGTGTTGGATAGATTATAAGAAGGCCTATGACTCTGTGCCGCATGCGTGGCTCATGAGGGTGCTAGAGTTGTACAAAATAAATGCAACACTTCGCACCTTCTTGTTGTCATGTATGCGGCAATGGAGGACGTTCCTTCTCTATCCGGGACGTCGGCAGATTCTCGAGAGCGACGAACCGATTAGGATTGAGCGAGGAATATTTCAGGGTGACAGTTTGAGTCCGCTTTGGTTTTGCTTAGCCCTGAATCCTCTTAGCGCACTGCTGGAGGATTCAGGTCTAGGCTATCGGTTGAGGAGAGGCGGTCAGGTTATATCTCACCTCCTTTATATGGATGACCTGAAACTTTTTGCCCCCACCAATTCGCAGCTGATGGGGCTACTGAAGATCACTGAAACCTTCAGTAGCGCCATTATGATGGAATTTGGTGTGGAGAAATGTGCGGTCATGCATGTAAGACGAGGGGGGATTATGGAATCTGAGAGCACCCAACTCTCAGATTCCATAAACCTTAGATCCCTTTTAGCAACCGAAACCTATAAGTATTTGGGTATGTCGGAATCATTGGGCATCAATGTTGCTGGCATGAAGCAATCGTTGAGGGAGCGCTTCTTTGGCCGCCTGAACAAAGTGTTAAATAGTCTTTTATGAGGCGGAAATAAGGTGCGCGCCTTCAATAGTTGGGTCATGCCGGTTCTGATGTATTCTTTCGGCATACTCAAATGGACTCAAACGGAACTTGACGCCCTGGATAGAAAGGTCCGTACACTGCTGACTGCAAATCGGATGCATCACCCACGGTCATCGGTGATGAGACTGTATATCCCGCGGAAGTGTGGAGGCCGTGGCTTACTTAATGCTAAGACCTTGCACAACCGCGAGGTATGCAGTCTCAGGGAATACTTCCTTGAAGCCGACGTGGGGATGCATCGAGATGTAGTTTCAGTGGACAAAGGCCTTACCCCGCTCTCCTTGGCTAACGAGAACTGGCGCAAACCTGTGGTATTGGATACGAATGACCGCAGGGAGGTATGGCAGAGCAAGGAGCTACACGGACGGTTCTACAGGGCCCTTCACGGACCTGATGTAGACCTTTTGGCGTCTGTAGCCTGGCTACGTTTCGGTGACCTCTTCGGGGAAACCAAAGGTTTTGTCTGTGCGATTATGGATGAAGTTATCATGACGAACAATTACCGGAAATATATTGTCAAGGACGGTACGGTTGACATCTGTCGGGCATGCCACCGTCCCGGTGAGTCGATCAGACACATTGTTTCCGGTTGTTCTCGTCTTGCTAACGGCGAGTACTTGCACAGACACAATCTAGTAGCTAGGATTATCCACCAGCAGCTTGCTCTGCAATACAACCTTGTGGATTCTGAAGTACCATACTACAGGTATGTGCCCGACCCAGTTCTTGAAAACGGTCATGCCATATTGTATTGGGATCAATCTATCATCACTGACAGGACTATTGTAGCCAATAAGCCTGATATAGTGGTGGTAGATCGCCGAGAGCGCCGTGCAATGATTGTTGATATCACCGTCCCTCATGACGAAAATCTCGTGAAAGCTGAAAATGATAAAAAAATCAAGTATCTTGATTTAGCACACGAGATTGTCGACATGTGGGACGTGGACTCAGCAGTCATTGTACCGATAGTCGTTTCGGTCAATGGGCTAGTTGTCAAATCAAATCAAAAGTCATTTATTCAAATTAGGCTGATTTATCAGCACTTTTTGAAGGTCAATTTTTTACATAAGACAGTCCCCCAAAGCGCCCCCCCTTCGACACTTCCTAGTGTTTTGGCTGGGAAGAAGAAGTGGCGGAACAAACTCCCCAGCAACACATCTGTCTGTACGATTAGAAGAACCAAGATTTTATACAATTTAATAGAACATTCACATCATACATCAATTCGAAATTACATCCCAACCGTGACTAGAAGGCACAAAAAGATAAATTAAAACTGTTTAAAAAAAATAGAACATGAAGATTAATATAAAACAAACACAGACATAAAAAAACACAAAATATATGTCGCAGAATCAACACAGAAGCACAATAATTCAGAATAACGCCATCTATTGTCATTGCCGAGGAATCAAAACAGAAGCACAATTTGGAATCTCTATGGATTATTGTTAATTTAGAATAACGCCATCTAGTATCGTTAGTGTGGAATCAAAACAGAAACTCAATTTAGAATCTTTATTGATTAGTGTTAATTTAGAATAACGCCATCTGTCTCTCATTGGAGGAACTATGAAGTTAGATTTGACAGATAACGCTTAGAAACGTCAAGTTAGTAATAACTTGGGGATGCTTAGCGTGGAGTAATGGCAACACCGAGCGAATAGTCGAGTCGAATATCGATTCGGAAGTTTAATCAGATATTCGACGTTGACAGGTACTGACGTTGACAGATATGTTGGCAAACCTGTGTGGGGTAGGCCACTTGGACGGACAGTTGAGTGAAGTGAACACTTTGAATCGGTCCGTCAAGCTGTGTAGACATCTTGGTCACGCCACGTCGTCCACGATAATCTTCCCGCGTTCCTAAGTTTTTAATCGAGCCATATCTCGGACATCCTTGATTATTTCGTAGTCAGTGTAGGTTAGCAAGTAATTAAAAGTGTTAACGAAGGTTTTGTGAGTGTTATTTCCAATATCGCGCCCCTTCTGATAACGATTCTTCGACATCAGAAGTGGGATATGGACCACGACGACCCACGTGTTCGAAATAAAGACTATAGTGATGAAAAATGGATGCGTTTGTTGGGAAAACAGAATTTTCTGACACTGATTCAAGCCGTGAAAACACCTACCATGCCATGTGACGACGCTTTCGTTTACCGGATTTCAATCCTGAGAAACAAGATGTGGATGCACGTGCTTGGGTGATGACTGCAGAGATGTGCTTGATGGACCAAAACCAACGTGGCGCTCCGCTTATGGTCGCTATAAGCCGCGCCTTGAAGGGAGGAACTTCTACCTGGGTATCTACCGTGTCGTTTCCTGGGATGACATGGACCGAATTTAAGAAGTAAGCTGATGGACACAAAGGGAAGACCTACAACACCTACAGCATCATCGAGCCAAGTGACGCAGCAGCCGGCATCGAAGACCTTGGTTTGCTTCAAATGTGGCAAGCCAGGTCACATAGCCGTGCGCTGTACGAGCAGTGGTGGCGGCTGTGGCAGCGGATCAGTTGACGGCACGGCGCGACGCGACGCGTCGATGTCTGAGTTGTGCAACCACCATCAGGCAGGATACAACACAGGTGAATTGTTTCATTTTTACTTACGATTCTGGTGCTGAATGCTCGTTGGTTAAAGAAAGTTTTGCATCGAAATTTTATGGTAAACGTGTTTGTAATGTTGTTGCTATGACTGGTATAGGTCAGACACGAGTATTCAGTCCAAAACAGATTTTATGTTGTGCAGTGATTAACGGGTGATCATCCTCTTGAAATTTTGTTCATGTTTTGCCCGACAATTATTTGCAATGTGATGTCATGTTAGGTAGCGAGATTTTAAATCAGGGTTTTTCTGTAAACATGTTTGTATGCCAACTGAGCTTTTTAGGTTAACGAAAGTCCTAGGTATGACAAGTCTAGGCTTTTGCAAACACTTAAGAATTTTCTAAGTTTTTCATTACCGTTTTGTCTACTGCGCGAGTGACTACAGGCCAGCTCAGTGCAGCGGCAACTGTATAGGATGTCAGTAGACGAACGTAGAGTTGTGTGCGACCGTGTGAAGGTTGATTCGAACGACTGTGGTACATGGCCTAGGATAGTTGTTAGTGGCCTAGGGTAGATGTTAGTGGCCTAGGGTAGATGTTAGTGGCCTAGGGTAGTTGTTTGTGGCCTAGGGTTGTTAGTGGCCTAGGGTGATTGTTAGTGGCCTAGGGTAATTGTTAGTGGCCTAGGGTAGTTGTTAGTGGCCTAGGGTTGTTAGTGGCCTAGGGTAGTTGTTAGTGGCCTAGGGTTGTTAGTGGCCTAGGGTAATTGTTAGTGGCCTAGGGTAGTTGTTAGTGGCCTAGGGTAGTTGTTAGTGGCCTAGGGTTGTTAGTGGCCTAGGGTAGTTGTTAGTGGCCTAGGGTAGTTATTAGTGGCCTAGGGTAATTATTAGTGGCCTAGGGTAATTGTTAGTGGCCTAGGTTAGTAGTTAGTGGCCTAGGGTTTTTAGTGGCCTAGGGTAATTGTTAGTGGCCTAGGTTAGTAGTTAGTGGCCTAGGTTAGTAGTTAGTGGCCTAGGGTTTTTAGTGGCCTAGGGTAGTGATTGTTGTATTTTCAATTACCTTTTCCCGATGTTTCATTGAATTGAAGGTTTTAATGATACAGTAGAGTTCTGGAATTTCCTTATTTTCGCCGACGAACTGAATGTAGAGTTTGGTCAGGAATGACCGAGTGAAACAGTATTCTGTCGTGGACTGTTTTGTGTTTCAGTGGGATATCCAGACACGTGGCCAGCTACAACAAGAGCTACAAGCGGTTTTTTTATGAAGAGAAAGCTACCTAGCGATGACCGCGATGCCCCTGAAAAGCGGTTCAAAGCGAATAGTGCTGTGAAGCCTCTGAAGTGTTTTACCTGCCGCGGCGCAGTGAGAGGAGCAACGCCGACTCCGGGTCATCAAAGCCTATTAATGAAAGGAGGGTTGACCTGTGCCTCCTGAGCGCGTCGACTGGGACCCTATCCGGTGAGCAATTTTCATTTTGTTTACGACTCTGGTGCCTTGTGTTCTTTATGTTGACTATCGCTGGTTAAGCGTTAGTAGTGTAATCGCTGGTTAAGCGAATTACTTGTGCTTTCGCTGGTTAAGCGTTAGTGGGTTAATATTGTCGGTTAAGCGTTAGCTGTTAAATCGCTGGTTAAGCGTTAGCTGTTGAATCGCTGGGAAAGCGAGTTATGTCGACTATCGCTGGTTAAGCGTTAGTAGTGTAATCGCTGGTTAAGCGGATTGCGTTGGCTGAGCTGGTTAAGCGAAAACCAACGTAAATTCAACAGCTAACTGTTGAATCGCTGGTTAAGCGTGTCATAATGTTGTCTTTTGCTGGTTGGGCGTTGGCTGTTGAATCGCTGGTTAAGCGAGTTATGTCGACTATCGCTGGTTAAGCGTTAGTAGTGTAATCGCTGGATAAGCGGATTGCGTTGGCTGAGCTGGTTAAGCGAAAACCAACGTAAATTCGGCAGCTAACTGTTGAATCGCTGGTGCGTGTTATGATGTGTGCTTTCGCTGGTTAAGCGTTAGTGGGTTAATATTGCTGGTTAAGCGTTATTATTATCACTGGGTAAGTGATAAGATTTGTAACGCTGGTTAAGCGCTACAATGTTAAGTACTGGTTAAGTACTTCAGTGATTTACACTGCTGGGTAAGTAGTGATGCATGGTGCTGGTTAAGTGCTGTGGATTTGAGGGAGAATGCCTGAGGTACAAGTACAATTTTTTAATAGAGGTGTTGAGTTGAATGATAGTGTGGAATCTTAGGTCGGCTGGTCAGACCGTACCAGTAGCCATTTCGTAGCCAGTCGTATTTCCGAAAATTTTTGACATCCTGGTGTCCATGGATGCGCGGTGGGCGGATGGCACTGGCGTAGGTCGTGTATTGTGCGTTCATGGTGAACGGTGTGCAACAAACAGAGGTTTGTTGGTGGGGCTAGTGTTAGCCACATGCCACGAATTTGATTTCTACTGTTTTGATTATAAAATTGCTGCATTGTGATGATACAATTGCAAAGGTACTTGATTCCTCTGGGATTTTCGGTCAGTCTAAATTGTGTTTTCTTTTTTGTGTTTGACTTTGAGTATCTATCTAGTTCATGTGATATTTTTCTTTATGGAATTTATAATCTGTGTGACTGTCCGTCACGTACCCTTGTTTTTTTAATAACAAAATAGGATATTTATTTTAAATCACCACGTGCACTTGGTCCACTGGGAAACCCATTAAACATCTACTTTATTACCCGACGGCCAATAAATAACGCAGCGCTCATGCTTATTTTGGAGAAGTAAAACAAAAAAAAACTATTCAATTGCTTTGAAAAGCATAAATCCTTTATTTTAAAAACTATTGACAGGCGAAAACTGATATTTTAAAAGCATTCTAAAGAAACGATCCCACAACTTAGTTTATCAGCACACGTGTTTGTAATTTAGTTTCACGAAATGGCCAAAAGGACCTTTAAGAACAAACGAGCCTCGGGCGAACACTCAATTGCAGCTTTTAGAACAAATGAGTGCAAAAACAAAGATATTCGGGCTAGAGAGTAATAAAACATCCCCATGAACCGTGAGAATTTTGAAGTGCGTTCGGGGGTTAGCAGGTAGAAAGGCTGGGCGACGTGGAGGATTCCTCGAGAGAGTTGGTTCTTGACCCTCGAGACTTGCACACGGGACACCCGGGTGCTCCAGGGGAAGATCGGGATAGAGAGTTGATCTTGGAGTGTCTCGAGGTGCATACGGGGTCCTCAGGACGTAAGATAAAGATATTCGGTTGGCATTTGTTTGAATTGATGGATTAAGTCAATGATTAGTAGTTAAAGTAAATCGAGTGCTAGTAGTCAGTGGAACGCGAGAAGGTGAATCCAGAAGGCGACCCGATGCTGGAGGTCAAGCAGGTGGCATTTGAACAGTAGTTTGTAAGTAAATTACAGACTAATTCTCTTGGTAAGTGTTAATTATAATTAACTTTATAGTAGCAGTTTGCTGAAGGCGCTGGGTGGCTGTTATTAATCATTTATTTCAGTACAGCGAGCGACGCCTGCGCAGTACCTTATTTTATATTATTATATCACGTCTTATATGTTCTGATTCCTTATCCCATAACCTAGCAGTGATATATCATTGGTGTTTGGTTATAAGGACACGGAGAACGCCCCTGTCAACACTCTACATACACCCCGCGCATTCGTCTAATACTCTGTACAATGACTTATCTGACTCCTGACTGCTGACGATATTCGACTTTTATCTGAAGTTCCACAAATCAGAGGCAGAACTGCGTCCATAGTTCGATTATGCCATTTATATTATCACCAGCCAATGCGGTGATAATATAACTGTGCGCGTGACAAGTATAAGCGATAATGACACGCAATATATAATATTTTGCCAATTAACCAAATACTGGTGATGGTTACTGTTTCCTGCAGTCTTGCTCAGAGACTTTGCGTGTTGGTTGATGGATGCACATTTCTAGTTGGGGTAGGCACCACCAAGTATGTACTGTATCTCCTATGATTGGATAGCTCCGTTCCAAGAGAACGCTAGGGACAGACAAACGTGTCCCGCTAAAACCAAATATGGCCAATGTGCCCAACATTGTCGAATCGACACTATTATATTAGCCAGACACGCAAATACGACTGGGGGGGCGCTTAAATATGAAATGAGAAGTGACGATATTATCCACTTCGGCGTTCAGCAATACAAACGTAAATGATCTGCTATAGACTGATTCTACGAAGCGCTTGCGCAAGTGGTTTGTTGTGATTGCCAATGGGATAGAGCCGTAAGGGTATAACAATAGTACGCGTGTGTAGGTGAATAAACGGAAACGTGTCTTCCTCAATGACAGATGAACTTCTCAGATCTTTGTCTTAGGTGTTGGGTAGGACATGTAGAATAATGCATAGGGAGCGTGATCTGTTAGGATTCGTAGCAGTGTCCTTAGTGGAGCTATGCGCTTAGGCCTAGCGGTCGCGTACTGGGGCAGTTATTGTAACCGGATTTACATGCCATAGAAATGGGTTAGAGTTAAACAAAAGTAACTTGTTAACGTAACTTAGTTAGGCGCAAGCGTAACGTTTCCCTATCACATTTCTTTATTATTATCTTTGCTGTCCTCTTGTCTTACTAGCTTCATAATCCTTATTGGTTTGTTTTATCTGACTTGATGTTATTCATGTATATTATATAACTGAGAACTCTCAGCACTAACTTACTTTGGTCCCCTCCTCTTTGTTGAGAGTTCAGTCCTCCATGTCCCGGCGGAGGCCCCAGCATGTCATTGGACGGGGGCCACGGTGGCAGAGCGGCGAGCGGGGCTCTATCGCTGCCCCTTCGGGGGCACCATCCCCATATTTTCCACTATATTTATGTAATTTAAGAAAAACGAAATTTTTTTCAGCCTAGGGTAATTTATGAACAGTCACATGTGGTGCCGTGACCAGGATTCTCGTCATTAAATGTACTGATTCACTTCAGTGCAACGAGAAAGAACAATATATGGGTTACTACAATAATAACACAACGTAATTATATAATTCAAGAGATCGCGAGAGACGGCTATAAGTTACAGCCACTACAATAAGTTTCATTTAATTAAATAAAATGTTGAAAACCATTATTGGTTGATTCTAACACTGGTGGCGGGTTCAACTCCCGCGTAATCTATCAATTGACGTGTTAGAGTTATTTACTTTGAAACGGAAATAACACAACGTAATTTTAGTTTTCTAGAGATAACGAGAGGCGGCTTTAAATTACAGTGATAACAATAAGTTTTGATCACCATTTATTGAATGAATCAAATATTGGTATCGGGTTCAACTCCAGCATAATTTATCAATGAATGTGTTATATTTCGACACGAAAATAACACAACACAATGTTAAAATTTTATAATAAACTGTGAGATTGTTTGAGCTTAATGTGTTTGTTATGTTAACTTATGTTTGTTCACCATAATTAAATATTCTAACTAACCACTCAGGTAGCGGGTTCAAGTCCCGTGCGATTTTAAAGTGAACGGGTCAGTTTACGTTGTCATGGAAACAATACAACGTAATTAGAAATATGAGAAACAGTCGTGAGATACGCAGTTAAATAACTTAAGGTTGATTAGTTATAACGGTCTGACGATGGGTTCTTCAACCGTTTACAGCGGGTTAAATTCCTGCTTAATTTATTTGTTGTTGATGTGCTTGCACTACTGTGTCAATGATCTGGTTATACAAAAGCTGATGAGTGATAAAGTACCTGTGTCACGGCTTGTGGGCTAGGTTCTCACAGAAATTGTTGGATGGAAAGGGTTGAGTAATAAAGCTACTGAACAGTAATTATCATAATCATAATATTATGCCAGGAGGCATTTTTGAACTACATGAAATGACTGTTAATGTTGCTGTGGTACTTTCTACAAGGGTTCAACTCCCTGTTGACGTAAGTTTGGTGTCCGACAGTACACTAATTTATTATGAAACGTGTTTGCAATTACACGTGTATTTGTGTGTTGTCACGAAATAATTGTAATGCGCCCTCAACCACGAGCTGAATTTCATATTATTACTGTTTATACAGTAAAAAGCATGCAGCTTTACACTATATTTACTTGTCATTAAGTATTATCGTACGAGATTGACCTGAGTCTTTCAGACCCTGTGGCATAAATAATATAGATGAATAGATACTCGTGTGGCCCAATTTCAAATTCCAGGTTGCTTGATACTTCACTGAGGCTGTCACTTCGCTTTGTCTTAACGTTTGGGTTATGCGTAAGCACGAGTTAAATGCAGCCGACATCTACGGACTTCCAGGGCGGCTGTGTCGACGTCATCGCGTCAGCGTGACTCCTTTTACGAAGCTAAGTTTCACTTTTATTATACTTCACAGTTACACGATGTTACGGGACTAGACCTCGTCATCGCAGTAAAGGTACACGTAGTATTGTTTTGAATGTTTAGACAATGCACCTATTCAGTGCCAGTAGACAAAGGAACCTACAAGGGAAAGTTAATGTAAGCATGTTGTCGAAACTATTGGCGCAGTTGCTAAGTAGTCGACAGTTGCGCGACGTGTCGCGGGTTCGAGCCCGCATGGAACAAATTATTATAAGTTTTATAAGTTCCAGGTCTGAGTGTTTGTGTATGTGAGCTTCTGTGTTTGAGATCGCGCCTACGATGCAGGAGAAATTCCTAGTGTGGGGCAATGGCAACAACCGATTATCAGTAATTGGATTTATTTATCGGTTACACCATAGATAGCCAGTAATTATACGTACATGGCCAATCTAGGATGCCTATATTTTCAAGTCAAAGACAAACATAATTCTTAAACGAATTAACACGAATTGATATTTGAGAGACGGAGCGGAAAGTAAGGTTTACTTATTTGAATAGCATGATTGGCACATTGGCTGACCGATTATTTTCTGTGCTGAGTGTAACGGGTTTGATTCCCGCATGGAATAAATATTTGTAATTAACGGCAGGCAGTTGTTCTGCATCTGGCTGTTTGGGTATATGAATTTGGATGTGTGTGAGTGCACCCATGAAGGAGAAATTACTCGTGATGTGGAGCGACGTATTGTTGCGAGAAAAAAAATGTGCACATGTTAAATAGTATACGTTACAGAACATGTATATTTTCTGATATAACTTCCTCACATTAGTAGAATCGCAGGACCGATCATCCCTCTCATAATCGGAGGGGGGAGACTAATCGGAATTAAAAAAAAATATAAAAACGTGTAGGAGACAATTATTCCGATTACATGACATTAGTTTTCTAATATGACTTATCAATGCTAGTTGGAATCCTGGAACTGCTCTTTCCTCTTAGAATCGGAGGGGGGCGATTAATTGGAATAAAAATCTAATATGTCTATGTGCGGACTATTTCAGCCACCGGATACAACAGCGAGCAGTGGGTTGAGCTCGCTCAGCGTTGAGGAAAGGCCTCTGTCCAGCAGCAGCTACGAATAGGCTGAATTTAGAACGAGGAATAACCGTAGAGGTAGCGTCACTCACACATACTCTTGAAAGAGACTCTGGTATGTAAATCAACATTATTAGCATGCACAGGTCTTTTGAAGTAAATTGAATCGCGGTTTGATGTACAATTAAGATTCAACGAGTATTTTACTGGAGGATCAGTTCGAACAAAATAATAGTTAATAACATTTAGGATCGAAGATGCTTATGCAAAAATTACACAAAATGGCAAACAATGCATCTTATTAGATTCGCGTTCCAGCTAGAGAATTTATAGTAACCAGTTTATATCGATAATACAAATGAGTGTACTCGTATATAGTTTTGTAACGTCATGAAAATGCACAGGTTTATCCTAATGTGAAAGCTCATCCGCTGAACTGCTTCACGCGTCTGATTTTCAGAGGGGGGAATGTGACTGTCCGTCACGTACCCTTGTTTTTTTAATAACAAAATAGGATATTTATTTTAAATCACCACGTGCACTTGGTCCACTGGGAAACCCATTAAACATCTACTTTATTACCCGACGGCCAATAAATAACGCAGCGCTCATGCTTATTTTGGAGAAGTAAAACAAAAAAAAACTATTCAATTGCTTTGAAAAGCATAAATCCTTTATTTTAAAAACTATTGACAGGCGAAAACTGATATTTTAAAAGCATTCTAAAGAAACGATCCCACAACTTAGTTTATCAGCACACGTGTTTGTAATTTAGTTTCACGAAATGGCCAAAAGGACCTTTAAGAACAAACGAGCCTCGGGCGAACACTCAATTGCAGCTTTTAGAACAAATGAGTGCAAAAACAAAGATATTCGGGCTAGAGAGTAATAAAACATCCCCATGAACCGTGAGAATTTTGAAGTGCGTTCGGGGGTTAGCAGGTAGAAAGGCTGGGCGACGTGGAGGATTCCTCGAGAGAGTTGGTTCTTGACCCTCGAGACTTGCACACGGGACACCCGGGTGCTCCAGGGGAAGATCGGGATAGAGAGTTGATCTTGGAGTGTCTCGAGGTGCATACGGGGTCCTCAGGACGTAAGATAAAGATATTCGGTTGGCATTTGTTTGAATTGATGGATTAAGTCAATGATTAGTAGTTAAAGTAAATCGAGTGCTAGTAGTCAGTGGAACGCGAGAAGGTGAATCCAGAAGGCGACCCGATGCTGGAGGTCAAGCAGGTGGCATTTGAACAGTAGTTTGTAAGTAAATTACAGACTAATTCTCTTGGTAAGTGTTAATTATAATTAACTTTATAGTAGCAGTTTGCTGAAGGCGCTGGGTGGCTGTTATTAATCATTTATTTCAGTACAGCGAGCGACGCCTGCGCAGTACCTTATTTTATATTATTATATCACGTCTTATATGTTCTGATTCCTTATCCCATAACCTAGCAGTGATATATCATTGGTGTTTGGTTATAAGGACACGGAGAACGCCCCTGTCAACACTCTACATACACCCCGCGCATTCGTCTAATACTCTGTACAATGACTTATCTGACTCCTGACTGCTGACGATATTCGACTTTTATCTGAAGTTCCACAAATCAGAGGCAGAACTGCGTCCATAGTTCGATTATGCCATTTATATTATCACCAGCCAATGCGGTGATAATATAACTGTGCGCGTGACAAGTATAAGCGATAATGACACGCAATATATAATATTTTGCCAATTAACCAAATACTGGTGATGGTTACTGTTTCCTGCAGTCTTGCTCAGAGACTTTGCGTGTTGGTTGATGGATGCACATTTCTAGTTGGGGTAGGCACCACCAAGTATGTACTGTATCTCCTATGATTGGATAGCTCCGTTCCAAGAGAACGCTAGGGACAGACAAACGTGTCCCGCTAAAACCAAATATGGCCAATGTGCCCAACATTGTCGAATCGACACTATTATATTAGCCAGACACGCAAATACGACTGGGGGGGCGCTTAAATATGAAATGAGAAGTGACGATATTATCCACTTCGGCGTTCAGCAATACAAACGTAAATGATCTGCTATAGACTGATTCTACGAAGCGCTTGCGCAAGTGGTTTGTTGTGATTGCCAATGGGATAGAGCCGTAAGGGTATAACAATAGTACGCGTGTGTAGGTGAATAAACGGAAACGTGTCTTCCTCAATGACAGATGAACTTCTCAGATCTTTGTCTTAGGTGTTGGGTAGGACATGTAGAATAATGCATAGGGAGCGTGATCTGTTAGGATTCGTAGCAGTGTCCTTAGTGGAGCTATGCGCTTAGGCCTAGCGGTCGCGTACTGGGGCAGTTATTGTAACCGGATTTACATGCCATAGAAATGGGTTAGAGTTAAACAAAAGTAACTTGTTAACGTAACTTAGTTAGGCGCAAGCGTAACGTTTCCCTATCACATTTCTTTATTATTATCTTTGCTGTCCTCTTGTCTTACTAGCTTCATAATCCTTATTGGTTTGTTTTATCTGACTTGATGTTATTCATGTATATTATATAACTGAGAACTCTCAGCACTAACTTACTTTGGTCCCCTCCTCTTTGTTGAGAGTTCAGTCCTCCATGTCCCGGCGGAGGCCCCAGCATGTCATTGGACGGGGGCCACGGTGGCAGAGCGGCGAGCGGGGCTCTATCGCTGCCCCTTCGGGGGCACCATCCCCATATTTTCCACTATATTTATGTAATTTAAGAAAAACGAAATTTTTTTCAGCCTAGGGTAATTTATGAACAGTCACAATCTGTAACGAAGAATAAGGTCTGTTAAGAAAAATAAGGTAACATGTTGAACAAACCTACTTTAAGAATTATTTTGATAAAGGCTCGAAATGATTATCTTGATGGTCTTGTGTTTGTAACCGGATAGAGGTTACATGTTGAAGACCGGATGGAGGTCGGAGTATAAGCACTGCAATATTTTGATGAGTTTCCTATTACTTGAATGAGTATGGGTGTTGTTCGACATGTCAGCTTTGAAAGTAAGAGTTTGTTGTGATTTTCATTAGACCCTGTAATTATTTTGATGAGAATACCTTTTCCATTTGGGTCAGGAATGACCGAACGGTTAGAATGGTTACTGTTCGAGAATTTTCTCTCATTCCAGATGTCACACACGAGGTCGTGTGAATTGTCAGAATGGCCGTGTCGCAGAATCAACACAGAAGCACAATAATTCAGAATAACGCCATCTATTGTCATTGCCGAGGAATCAAAACAGAAGCACAATTTGGAATCTCTATGGATTATTGTTAATTTAGAATAACGCCATCTAGTATCGTTAGTGTGGAATCAAAACAGAAACTCAATTTAGAATCTTTATTGATTAGTGTTAATTTAGAATAACGCCATCTGTCTCTCATTGGAGGAACTATGAAGTTAGATTTGACAGATAACGCTTAGAAACGTCAAGTTAGTAATAACTTGGGGATGCTTAGCGTGGAGTAATGGCAACACCGAGCGAATAGTCGAGTCGAATATCGATTCGGAAGTTTAATCAGATATTCGACGTTGACAGGTACTGACGTTGACAGATATGTTGGCAAACCTGTGTGGGGTAGGCCACTTGGACGGACAGTTGAGTGAAGTGAACACTTTGAATCGGTCCGTCAAGCTGTGTAGACATCTTGGTCACGCCACGTCGTCCACGATAATCTTCCCGCGTTCCTAAGTTTTTAATCGAGCCATATCGCACGCTTAATCCAATACTGTCACTATCCAAAATTTTGCCAAATCGACTTAATAATGCCATCTCTTGGGAAACGTGGAACTACGCGTAATTGCACTTACACTAGTCTAAAAGTAACAGAAATAACCGCTAGATGGCAGTGGTCCGGTTCGTCACTAAACAAAATATTCCCCTCTCCTCAGAGGAACACTGACCTTCAACGAAATAGTACGTGTCGCCAAGAACAAAATTTACGATTTTTGAGTGCAAAAGTGTCATTTTAGTGATTACACCGGTTTACCAGTAATATTTTTGGTAAGTAATGCATGATTGTAATTGAAATAGTGACATTTTGTGTTTAAGTTCACATTTGCACTAAGTTTTTCTCTCATTTAGATCATTGGTTTGACGCCATAATGACACTTTCAGTTTAGTGCCAGTTTGTCTTTAAAATCATTAGTTATATATCATTTGTTCGCTACAGCATAATCGTCACATTGCTTATTATGTCATTTTTGCTGCCAAAATTTTCTTAAAAAACAGTGTTAAACTCATTAATAAAATACTTTATTTCATAAAGTGTCATTTTGCAGTCAGGATTATGGCAATAATTAACACAAAGTGTCTTTTTATCCTTTCTTACAAGGTCATACGATGACTTTTACCGACGGTTAACTTTTAACATTGATCAATTACGTTAGGGATTACTGTCGGTACTATCACAAGCGCTAGAATCTACTCACCCTAAAGACTATTAAATACTATTATATATTATTACTATTATATAAGACTATTTATGCAGCTCTCGGCCGCTACAGAAATTTCTCTTTCATTGTCCTTCTTTTGTTATTTTCGTAAAAAGGATAGTTAAGTCAGACATCTGTTGATCATTGTTAGTAATCACAGACGTCCGAGTGTTTTTTGTAAAAAGGTTTACGGTTCTTCCGATTTTTTATTTTTATTTTAAGTACTATTGGTTTCATCTTTCTCGTTTTAATTGATATTGGTCCTCACAAAAAGGGACGGTTCACAGATGTGGCCATCATGTTTATCATCATTATGTGGCCCATTTTGTTTTAAAAATGAGCAGATTCTAGCGCTCGTGACACTAGAGTTAGCTTTCAAAATATTGTTTCGGACGATTCCATTATTTAAACTTTAGGTATTATTTTCTATATTTTAAAGTGTACACTACACAAACTGATTTATGGCTTTCATGTTTTAAGGTGTGAAAAACAATGCAGCGGCGCGATAAAATACTGAAGCTCGCGCTTGAAAATAAAGAAAATGACCGTAGTGATGAAAAAACAAACTCGCATCAACCAGTGTTTCATACTCTTACTCAAGTAGAGCCACTACAGACCTCGGTTCAACACAATCAAAAGTTACGTAGTTTAAGCAGCAGTAGTTCATCTTCTTCATGCAGCTCTTCCTCTTTGAGCAGTAATTCATCTTCATCTAGCATTGTGACACATATTTCAGATTCAATCCAGTCTAAGGAGTTCAATATTAGTACTGACTATTTGACACAACCGACCGAGAATCTACCAAGCACATCTAAATATTTGCAAAATAGTTTGATTCCAGAATCTATTCCTAATCAATTACCTAGAGCAAGAACATTAAGTTCTTGTTCATCTAAATCAAAATCCTCTATAGCATCGTCAAGAGCAGGTGATTTTTCCCCAGATGATGATGACGCTGATTATGTCCCACCACTTAACCAAGCCTCACATGGGGAAAGCTCTAGCAGTGAGCCATCTGATGTTAACGTTCCAGTCCCTATGGTTTCCCCCACAAAAAAAAAGCGTAAGGGTGTGGTAAATGATAAAAAAAAAAACGCTAAGAAGTTGCGTAATTCAGGAAAACAATACGTTTCACTATCTAAAACTAAGAGAGTTATTTCGGAAAGACGCATGGGCCCTCCTTGTACAGAACGATGTCGTTTAAGATGTTCAGAAAAAATTGATGAAGATCATAGAAATTCTATCTTCAAGCTATATTGGGAAATGGGCTGTATAACTCGACAGAGGGATTTTATAAGTAAACATTTGACTATTGTAACACCAAAGTACAGTTACAAAAGGGAGAATAACAATCGTAAACCAAAGCATGCTTTCCATTTGACACTGGGAGAAAACAGAGTACGTGTTTGTAAAATATTTTTTAAAAATACTCTAGGGATAAATGATAGACCGATTAGAACTGTATTAGAGAAGATGTGTGATAGTGGTATTGTAGAGCCAGAGAAGAGGGGGAAACATGGAAACCAACACAAGGTTCTCGATGAAGTGGTACAGGGTATAAAAAATCATATTGATTCCATACCGCGTATCGAGAGTCACTACTTAAGGCAACAGACGAGTCGGGAGTTTATTGACGGTGGCAAAAATTTAATGGATTTATACAGGGATTACAAAAAAATGTGTGAGGACGAAGGAAAGCCAGCCGGTGAGCAACATACTTATCGGAAAATATTTAAACAAGATTATAATATAAGCTTTTTCATACCAAAAAAAGACATGTGCGAGTTTTGTGCTGCTTTTGAAAATATGGATGTACTTAAAAAGGAAGAAAATGAGCTAAAATATCTAGAACATCACACGGAAAAAGAATTCAGTCGAGTTGAAAAAAATGAGGATAAGCTAAAGGTTCAAGAAAATTACATAGTTGCATGCTATGATTTACAAGCAGTGCTGCCTCTTCCGATGTGTAAGACTTCTGCTTTTTATTACAAATCAAAACTTAATGTTTGTAATTTCACCATCTGTGAGTTAAACAAAGACAAATGTAATTGTTACGTTTGGAGTGAAGTGGATAGCTTAAGAGGAGCTAATGAAATTGGTTCCTGTGTCTTAGAATTTATAAAAGAAAAAGCGCAAGCTGTCAATGACCCTAATTTAGAAATAGTTTTCTATTCAGACAATTGTTGTGGTCAGCAGAAAAACCAATTTATGTTTTCTATGTACATGTATGCTCTGGCTAATTTTAGGATTAAGAGTATCACACATAAATTTTTGATATCAGGCCATACACAAAATGAGAACGATAACGTACACTCTGTTGTAGAAAAAGAAGTTAGGAAGTTTTTGAAGTCATCACCAATTTATGTTCCTGAGCAATATATCACTTTAATAAAATCAGCCAAAAAACGAGGCAATACTTATAATGTTAAAGGAATGCTGTATTCCGATTTTTTTGATTTAAAAAATTTAGCTTATGAATGTGGCACCCATTTTAATAAAAATACACATGGGGACACAGTTAGACTTTCCGACATTAAAGTCATAAAATTTGTTAAGGAAAACCATGGAGAAATAAGAATACTTTACAAAAACTCCTTTACTGAAAACCAGTTTAATGAAATAGCCCTAAATCGACAATCTCGCTCTAGACGCAATGCAAACCGTCTGGGTTTTCTGTTAAAACAACTTAATAATACAAAATTAGAGTTAACTACCAGAAAAAAGAATGACTTAAAATCCTTAATAGACAGCAATTTAATCCCACGGTATTATGCAGAATTGTTTTACAATGGTATTTTATAATTTTTTTCACTGAAATATTCTATCCCAACAATGTTATTTGTTGAATATTGATTTTTTTTTATATAATTTCGTACTTTTCTGAGTCTGATTATTTTATAGTATGTACAATGATAATGGAGAAGATAATTGTTGTTTTTTTTTGAATATTTTTTGTCTAACAGAATTTTATGTTTGGTAAACGGATATTCTAGATTTATTTAAATTAAAGTTGTATCTGAACAAAATGTGTCTTTTTATTACCTTGTGATAATAAGTATATATATTTTATCACTGTAAAAGTAAATAAAACCATTTTTGGTAATAAAAAATTGTTTTAAAGCTTTTTTATTTACTTATTTTTATTGAAAAGTAAGTCCACAATGTCACTAAGACGAAATAAAGTAAAATAATGAAAGTCAAAGTGACACTTTAAAATAAATAACGAAAAAATATAAATCATTTATAACTAAATCAATTAATTTATGTTTTTATATTTGAGATACAATATTTACCCATATTTTCTGTATTAAAGAATAACTAAATTGTGCATGAATTCTAAAGTATCATTCTTATTCACACCACAAAAAACGTTTTTTGGCTCTACTGAAAAGTTAAGTTTTTTGGAGTGACAGTATTGGATTAGGCGTGCGATATCTCGGACATCCTTGATTATTTCGTAGTCAGTGTAGGTTAGCAAGTAATTAAAAGTGTTAACGAAGGTTTTGTGAGTGTTATTTCCAATATCGCGCCCCTTCTGATAACGATTCTTCGACATATACATAAAATAAAACTAAAATGACTTAACTAAGTCAAAAGTAAAAAAAAAAACAATTATATGAATTCATATAACCTGTCGGAAAATAAATTAATCTGGAGAAAGAGCATGAACGCAGTCATTATTTCAATCGAGCGACCAACTGCTCTTATCGTCAAGGTAGTCATATAACGAATAATATGCCTTAGAACAAAGGATGGATTTGATTTTAGATTTAAAGGCATTAAAAGGTAAGTCTAACAAAGATGAAGGCAGTTTATTATAAAAAACTATACCGAGCCCTACAAACGAGCTATGAACTTTATGAAGCCGATGAAAGGGAACACGTAGATGGTGCTTATTTCTAATATTAAAATTGTGAATATCACTGTTTTTAGTATACAGATGTAAATTCTGCCTAATATACATAATGTTGGCAAAGATGAATTGAGATGCCACCGTAAGGATGCCAATCTCTTTAAACAAATCTCTTAGAGAAACCCTAGAACCCAGCTGGTAAATTGCCCGAACAGCTCGTTTTTGCAAAACAAATATATTTTGAATGTCAGCGGCTTTTCCCCACAATAAAATTCCGTAGGACATAACGCTGTGAAAATAACTAAAATAAACTAGTCGAGCTGTATCAACGTCCGTGAATTGTCTTACTTTTCGGACAGCATAGGCGGCCGAGCTGAGCCTTCCAGCCAAGCGTGTTATATGCGGACCCCATTGAATTTTCGAATCGACGTGAATACCCAGAAACACCGCTGAATCAACAGTTTCAAGCTGTTCATTACTTAGGACAATGTTAGGTCCTAAATTTCTAACATTTGGCAAAGCGAACTTTATACATTTAGTTTTTTTGGCGTTAAGAACCAGATTGTTAGCTGTAAACCAATCCGTGACCAATATTAATGCTGTATTTACATCGTCAAAATCTTGTCTATTTCTATCTACTTTAAATATAAGAGAAGTATCATCTGCAAATAATACAACATCACAAACACCCTTTAAAAGATATGGCAAGTCATTGATATAGACCAAAAATAAAAACGGACCCAGAATAGAGCCTTGAGGCACGCCTAGCTGAACATGTTGACCGTAAGATTTGGAACCATTTATATCTACACATTGGAGTCTATTTTGTAGGTATGAATCTATTACATTTAGAGCTTCATTTTGGACTCCATAATGACGCAATTTTCGCAATAGTGTGCCATGGTGTACGCAGTCAAAGGCTTTAGATAAATCACAGAAAACTCCAATCATTTTTACAGCTCTCCCACGCCTTATATATGTGCTTGAGCAGAGCAACACCTGCATCAGTAGTTGAACGACCTTTCGTAAAGCCATATTGTTCACTGTGCAGGAGGTTATTTACATTAAAATGTCTAAGCAACTGTTTGAGTATTATTTTTTCAAATATTTTACTAAAAGCAGGTAAGATGGATATTGGTCTGAAATTACCAATATCATTTTTATTGCCTGATTTAAATAATGGTATGACTTTACTGTTCTTCATGAGGTCGGGAAAAGTACCCTGATCAACACATTTATTAAAAGTAATTGCAAGATAAGGAGCTACAATTTCGATTATGTTACTTAGGAGTTTAACTGAAATGCCCCAAAAATCACCAGTATTTTTAGATTTAAGGATATTGAAAACATCAATTACCTCACGCGGTGATATGTGATCGAAGTTAAATATGTTACTGCATTTAGGCACACTACGATGCAAAAAGTTTTCGGCTTTAGACAGAGATGAATTTAAGGAGCGAGTTGTAGTTACAGGAATATTTGCAAAAAACTGGTTGAATGCGTCAGCTACTGCAGCCGTATTTGAAACTAATTTATTGTCTATCAAAATCTCTAACTGATTGTCTTGTTTAACCGATTTTCCAGTTTCGCTATTGATAATTTTCCAAGTAGCTTTAATCTTGTTGCTAGAATTTTTAATAGTTTCGCTTAAAAATTTTGACTTCGCGATAACACAAATCTTTTTGAATAATTTTGAATATTTTCTAACGTATTCTAGAAAAGGAGTTATTTATCAAATATATGTATTTTTTCAAACCATACAACTCGTACAATCTCGCTCTACTTTTATAAATGCCAGGAGTAGCCCATTGATTAAAGCCAACTGAGGTTCCATTTTTGTTGATGATTTTGGTCTTGAAAATGGACTGGTATTCTTTATTAATAACATCAAAAAGGGCTCCATATATTTTATTAGGGTTTTCCGATTCAACTATAGCTGGCGTAAGTTTATGAGCTACATTACTCTTAACCTTTAACTACCGACCTATACGTCTCACAGACGTCATAACTTTTAATTTTGAAATATTTCTAAAATTACGCCACCTTTAGCGTCGCCCTTCTCGCTACCTTCCTCCCTCCGCGTCGCATGCCATCTGTCGACGCTGCGACCGCGGCGAGTGCCCACGTCTCCGTAATGAAGCGATCGACGTCTCACAGACGTAAGTACGGTGTTTATGTACTAAATTTCGTACGTCTCTTGGTCGTCACCTCGGTATTCATGTGTGGTAGCTTATAGTGTCTGATTGACGTCACATCGGCTTTAAAATTATACTTTTAATTGCAGAATGCTTAAAAGGAGAAACATCATATCTAGTGAGCGGAAAAAACCTGCAAATGATGACGGTTCAGTTCCCGAGAAGCCTCCGAAACTGCGAAAACAAAATAGGCGTTTAGAAGATAAAGAGATATGTGAAAATCTCATAAACGAGAGTGACGACAACTGTAGTGATTTTGACGACGATGTAGGCGATCCTGATTTTATTTTAGAGAGCGATCACAACACGGAATCCGAACAATCCGATGAAGATGATGTTGAGGTCGCGTATCGCCATGTTGAGGAAATTTACCACGGATAAATCAACCATGATCACGAAAATGAAATACAACATCAGTCGTGGACGATTTTTACTCCTGCTGGCACGTGAATTAATCCTCCCGGAAATGAAATTACGCATCTACAATGATAGGATTCCACGAGATTTGCGGCTATGTTTCGAGCGAGTTATTGGACCCGCCGATATGCCCGAGCCTCCACCACCAAAAACTTATCAGAATCCAGATGCAAGCGTTAGAAAGACGTGTGCCATCTGTCCCAGTCGGTTGAAAAGGCGAACGAAGTACTGTTGCAGCAAATGTCCCTTACTTCCTTCCTACAAATATGCATTGACTGCACGCTTACGTAGTGAATGTACCAAATATTCGAGTGCTGTCATTATTTTTATTTTTTACCTAAGAAGTAAGATTTATGTTTTATTTTGATAATAGTTTATAGAATATAACATATTTTTAGTTCATTTGTTGTTAATTACTTAATTTTAGAGAAAAACGAGACTGAAGTAAGTCCTTAAAATTTAGTGCCAAATAATTGTGATCTCTCGAATAAATGTTGATTTTATCTGAAAAATAGCGTGTTTTTTTTTTAATTCTGTGGTTTGTTACCACAAACACCAATCTTTTTAATGTATAAAACAGAAAAATGTAGCATGCAAATACACATTTTATTTCAGTACTTAAAGTTTGACGTCTCTCAGTCGTCACGTCGGCGTAAGTGCTACGTTTAGACCAGGTCGGCAGCTAAAGGTTAAATTTGTTACATCGACCAGCTGTATAAGGCCTGCATTCAATCTTGTTTTGCGAAGATTGCGAAGAGCCTCGACCAACATCTTAAGAGGCTCTCATTGTGCAGCTGGCTCAAGGGCTTGATGCAGAAAGCAGTTCTCTTGGACACGGCTCGCATTGTGAGGAGGTTCCTCTCTCTAGAGTCCTAACCACCGGCACCTTGGACCCTGTTCCCGATGCTAGTGGGCCACTATTTTTTATGTTTTTAAATGTTTTTAATTTTTTTTTAAAAATGTAAAGAAATATGAAAAATAATGAATAAAGAAAATAATAATTTATTTAATTAAATTGGCAACATTGGCCCACTGGTTAGTAAAATACTTACCAACTAAGGGTTAGTACCTAAAACTAAAACTAACTAAGACTAAGTACAATTGCTGTTCAACCCTGCCGCACGAGCAACCGGACAGAGTGCTTTAATATCGGTGCATCGAGTTGTTCAGCTAGTATTTTCAAGATACTGTTGGTGCTACCCCTCATTCTGCTTATTAAGGATGCGCTCTTCTTCCTCATAACGGCATAAAAGTCATCCGTTTGCGCTACCGCAAACATACTAGACGCACTGCAGAATCGGGGCAACCTCAACAGTACCCTGAAGCCATTATTATAATGCACCCTGAGAGCATCTAGAGCTTTCTGCGTACAATTGACCCACAAACTAGCCGTGTAGAACGGTTGACAATAGGCTTTAAATAACGTTATTTTGACCTCGTTACTACAGCGAGCAAATCTGTGAGCCAACATGTTGCATCTGGCTGCTAGTGCCCTCCGCTCACGATCTATATCTACCTGATCTTTGAGGTCCTCGGTGACATAGTGTCCCAGTTATTTAAATTGGGTGACCCTTTTAAGTGCCCGCCCATTGAGGGATATTGAGGGCTCATAATTTAGATGTTTCCCAGGAGCAGCAAAGACCAGGTATTCACTTTTAATTTCATTGTAAAGAAGGCCATGGGATGCAGCAAACCTTTCGCAAACGCTCAACATGTCCCTAATTGAGCCAGCCGTTGGACCCAGCAGCAATAAATCATCAGCGTAGCTTAAATTATTGACGCTAACGCCTCCTATCTTGCACCCTACTGGTCTGCTGCTGAGTTCAACGATTAGCTCATTTACATACAGGTTGAAGAGCTTAGGTGAGGTTAACCCCCCCTGCCTCACCCCACACTCCAACCTGTACTCTTCGGACAAAACGTCCCCCCAACGAACTTGGTTTAGCTGATTGGAGTACCAGTACTGGAACAAACCCGTCAATTCAGGAGGTACACCCGCCCCCCTGAGCTTATTCCCACAGGACATCATATGACACAAGGTCAAATGCCTTTGAGAGATCAAGGAAGCAGGCATACACCGGAGTACCTCTATCCTTATAGTACTGGACGGTCTGCTTTAGACAAAGGATAGCACTTTCAGTGGAAAGCCCAGGCCGAAACCCAAACTGCGCATCATGCAATGCTATCCATTTGTCAAGCTCCTTGTCGAGCAAACCGTCCAACACCTTAGCATCTCTTGTCCGATGCATCGCCAGTCTTGTTTTTCACGATTGGTACCACTATTGTTTTCAGCATATCAGGTGGAAGGTATGAATGGCTAATGCAAAGTGTGAAAAATAATGCCAACACTCTAGGAAGATGCACCCAGCACACCTGAGGTGCTCGATGCTGAGACCGTCGTGACCTGGAGACTTCCCCTTCGCCATTTTATCAATTAATTCAGCCACACACTTGGCAGAAATACGGATCGGTTCATAATCACGACAAGTCCCATCATCGATCACCCCCTGAGTCGGCCCAAGTGGGGATGAAACCAAAAACCGATCTTTAAACATTCGAGCTATGTCCTCCGGCGAACTAGATTCCCCCACACTCACTGGGCGGCCCGGTCTAACCTTTAATTTATTGGTTGACTTCCAGAATTGGGAAAAATTCTTAGATGCTCGGTACGATGCTAATGTGTCCATCCTAATCTGATCTTGGTGGTTTTGACACCATTTAAGCCTACCCCTAAAGATTTTCTGGCTCCGTCGCATTTCTTCCCATATTATACCCGATTTTGGCTTATCATGAAATAGCCACGTTTGATACTTAGACCGAGCCTCCCGATGAGCGCCTCGAACGTGTTTGTTCCAGCCTGCCACTTGTCTTCCCTTTTGGGGTTGCTTAGCATCCCAGGCCTGCACAGCAGCCGTTGACAATATATGGGTAGTTCTTCGAAATTCGATTCTTTGACTGATTCATATGGTCAAATTTTAATTTCACTTTCAGCTCAGTAACACATGTTCATATGAAAATAGATATTCCAAATAACATATATTTGTATGAGGGACTCGTTTTTACAAAGTAGTTTTTAAGATATCGACGTTTAAAAATTTAGTGCCCAGATGAATCAGAATTTTATACAGATGAATCAGGAACAGAAATAAAAATGGAAAACTTTAAATAAAAATAGGCTCTGCATTATGACGATAATCAAAATATTATAACAACAACAATATTTTGTGTGTTCAGTGATCATATCAAGGAAAAAATCTGGTCATTTCAAAAATAAAATTCTTGTTTTTCAGAATAATATTTATACAGAAATAAATACTTACAGAAAAGCGAGAATTTTGTTATAAATAGGTACCAGAAAGTCATTTTAATGCTACATTATAATATTCTCTCAGTTTACTTTGGTTTTTTTCTCCCTTTCTTTTCAAATACACGCAGCATACTCGTCTGGATCTTTTCTTATTTTGCAGTTTCCATCCTAGAAGGATAAAAAATTCGTACGTTCTAAGAGTCTCTTTTTCGCCTTCTTTTCTATTGTTGATAGTGGTATTGTTGTAAACTGCAATATCAAAATAAAAACAAACAGATAGAGTTTGACTTATGAATAAATACCGAAAATAATGTCAAAATTGTCTCACACACACTCTACTGACTTGGAAAAGTAAAATAACGTAACAAAAGTGTTCCTTTCTTGCTGGAAAATGGGAAAACTAATTTATTTTCAGATTCATATGGGCTTTTGAACATATCAATCAGGCACAGATGAATCATGATTTTGCCTAAAATCATGCTTAACTCATAATTCATACAGACTTCAGTATTGTCATTTTTCTACACGAATCTAAAACCCAAAAGCATCACAGGAAACTCAGATTAAAGTCTTTAAACAGCAAAATAAAATTAATAAATTAGGCATTGTAATCAGCAAGGTACCTAAACCAAGCACAGATGAATCAGATATTTACCTTTGTTTCACCCGGTTCTAAGCCAACCAGCGTCACGTCCGCTTTCTAGCATGTCCGTTGTACGACAGGCTTCCCCCCATGCGGGATCCCAGACTCTCATTATCATTCCTCGACCAAGTACGGTCAAGCAAAGCTTACTCCATATTAATCAGTATTTTACGCCGGACACTTCTTATTTACTTAATTTTAAACACACTAACGTAGTTACAACTATTACATATTTTTTTTGTAAGAGGTCAATTCATAACCTTTCGATATAACTTTAATTTATATTGATGAATCAAAGGGAAAATGCGACATCGACCATTTTGTTCCGGAAAATGGGAAACGGACGCCCCATATGAATCAGGAGAACAGACTTCAAAATTTTTTATTTTGTATCTAGATAGCTACTATTAAAAAAATATAATTTGTCCTAGTTAGATCTAAAGCTAAAGTATACAGAAAAAAATATTACATGCCGTTTTGTTAGTTGGTTACGGAAATATACCCACAGACATCGAAAATTTTGTCTCTGAAGAACTACCCATATTCACAATACTAGCATACATACAATCTAATGCCCGTTTATGTTCTACATCATGACACATACTATCTCCACACTTCTCAAACAACTCTGGATAGTGAATATTCCGCAACTCTTTATTGCATAAATCCCGATACCTATTTATTTCTGCCTTATCGCGCTCCCGCCATAACACTTTATTGTGTTCTTTGATGTCCTGTGTTATTTTTGGCACGATTATATTTAAATCACACTCAATTATTAAGGGCAGATGATCTGACCAATAGGTATCGAGATCCACGACACGTTACAATATGCCACGCTGACTTTGTGACGATACAGTGATCCAGCCATCGCTGACTACCATTTATGTCACTGATGTAAGTAAAAGCGTCAGAGTCACTACCTAATTTTTCTACGTCAGCACATATCCACTGATGATCTTGACAATGGTTACAAAGCTCAGACCAAAACGGCTGTCCTGGGTGAGAATTAAAGTCGCCCAACATAAATATCGTTTCGGTGTCATCATTTTCTACAATCGCACTAATTTCACCTAAACAGTTTGTAAATTCTAGGAGATTTTCTGAGCTATCCGTCGGCATGTACACACTAATTATAATCACAGAGCGATTATCACTTAAGGTTGCTTTTATGGCCGCTAACCTGTTACTATCACAGTTAATAACACTCACTGCTTTAAAAAGCCCTTTGCGCCACAAAATAGCCACGCCCCCATATGGACGCCCCCTAAGAATACCTACAGATGTATCTACCGCAGATTTCCCCGTGCATTCAAAGTCTTTATGTACGGCATTGAGAATATGCAAATCATGAGGAAGGAGCCAGGTCTCCTGAAGCGCGAGCACATCCGCAACCTTACACAGATCTCGAACACTATCCATTAAAGATTTACAATTAAATGTAACAAACCTGTTTGAAAAAGCTTGTTTCAAGTTACTGTCCATTACGGTTGTTTCTGCACGATGCCCGATTCAGAGCTAACACGAACTCTGTCTTTGCTTTTAAACTGTACAAAATGTCGAAAGTAAATACCTTCCGGCCATAGTGCATCATTCAGAAACAACGGGAGCTTACTTTTGTCAACAAAGAATTTATAAGAATTATAACTACGCTCCTTCTTTGATACAATTTTTTCCAACGTAACAGTTATTTGGGTCTTTTTTTTTTTTTTTTTTTTTGGGACAAACCCACCACACTATTCCCAAACCACTGCAACTCCTGAGAGCCAGAATCAACAGTGGCAACCACCAGAAAAGCGCCAAGACAATGAAGCTCGACGTGTCCCGGAGAATGAATTTACCTGTCTTGGATCCTGCACGAAATTAATCAGAAAAGAATAGTGGAGGAGTAGGAAAAATATGTTTCCACTTCCCTCCATGCAAGCAGGAGACAGAACAAAGCAAGGCCAATAGGCACAAAGGGACATTACAACTGGGAGAAGCCCAGTTGCCTTGCACCACGGGTAAAAATGACTACTAATATTAATGGGTCCTAAATTGTGAGCTGCTATATTTGATTCCAATAATAGGTATGGCAAAAACGCTTGAACGCACGGAAGTTTGTTCGAGTTTCCACAAGGTCCGTATAATAAATGACTCCAGATGTAGTCTGAACAGTATCCAACATAATATTGCGTTCGTTCTGCCAAAGAATACACTCCCAAAGAATATGATGTGCTGATTGTTCATATTCACAGTCAGGTGACGAACATTGACAAAAAGGCGAGGGAACAAGCTTAAAGGAAAACAATTTACTTTTAAAGTTACCATGTCCCGTGAGAAATTGGGCAACACAGTGATCCACCTCCAACCACGTCCTAGCCAGCCGCTCACGAACGGATGGGAAGAACTGGTGGAGGTGCCGCCCCTTGGGAGAATTATCCCACCTATTTTGCCATTCGGATAAAAGTTCCTCCCAGACGTCGCTCTGGGGTTTAAATAATCTAGATATCTTATCACGGTCACGTTGCGGCAGGAAATCAGCGTCAGTGGTCTCCCGTGCGGAAAAATACATTGCAGCACGTCGCTGCACTTCAAGATCTACTGGAAGAACACCAGCAAGTACCGGTAAAGCTTCAGTACTGACGGTCCTATACGCTTTACTTAAGAATAACAAAGCCAAGCGCTGGCTTTGAAGCAATTTACGCCGTGCCGCCCCTATGGTGGCCCTATCGGCCCAAACAGGTGCTCCGTAGCACAAACAACCCAAGTAAGTAGCCCCATAAATAGTTTTTAAGGTTAAAAATGACAAACCCCAAGTAGACTTAGATATTCTCGTTAGGGCATAAAAGTTATTTTTAGCTTTTTCACCAACTGTTTTTATATGTTCTATGAAAGTGAAATTCCTCTCTAAGACTAAACCAAGATAGCACACGGATTGCTTTCTCTTAACGGGAACATTATTGAATTTAATACTAGGCCACGATTTAAGTTCACCTTTTAAAATAAGCTGATATGTTTTTTGTGGTGCAAACGTCAGACGGTTTCGATCGCCCCACTGAGATATTAATCGTAGGCAAGTGTCAGCCAGATTCTCGAGGCCAGCACGAGTGCTTGACTGAATGAGCAGAAGGCCATCGTCCGCATAACCAGTTAAAGAACAACCGCTTGGAAGTGGAATCGCGAGGAAATCATCGAAGCCTATATTCCATAAATGAGGACCGATAACCGAACCTTGAGGACAGCCCATGGTAAGAGGTTTCGATACGGAATGATGTCCGAGTTTAAGTTTCGCGGAACCATTAGAAAAGTACGAACAAAGAAGATTAAATATATTATTATAGCAACCACGAGCTTTTATCTTAAGTAGTAGCATTGGCCACCATGCGTTATCAAAAGCCCCGGAAATATCTAGAAAGATTCCAAGTACGTACTTGTGCTCGGAGGTATTAACTATTTTTCTAACAGAAAGTGCCGCGTCAACGGTTGATTTGCCGATAGTAAAACCGAATTGGTTTTTATGGAATTTGGGCCCGTCCGGTAACAATCGTGGGACGATAAGACGCTCCAGGAGCTTTCCCAAAGATGGTAATAATGTTATGGGCCGGTAAGACTTAGGGTCATCTGGTGGCTTGTCGCCGCTTTTAGGTATTATTCGTATAAAGCCATGTCTCCATATACGAGGAAAAACGCCTTCAGCAATGCACCGGTTGTAAACAGTTAATATCGCGTCACCCGCTGTTTTACACGCTTCCTTTATCATACGATTAGATATTTTATCTTCACCTGATGATTTGTTAAGGGGCAGTCTCCTAACAACATTAATGAATTCGTCAGTGGATGGAAGGTCTGACGCTGGTGATTTAGGCGGAACTGTAGCCCATGCTCTAATCTGTTGGTGGTAGTCATTATCATTAACAGGTGAATCATCAGGGATAAGACTATTTAATAAAACTTCCGTTGTTTCTTCAATACCGGTGGTGTGTTTATTATTTACTTTAATATTCTGAACATACGCGAGGTCGACCGATCGATTAGCTTTAAATTCATGATATAAAGGAGACCACGGACCTTCTTTTTCTAATTTATCCACTACTTTACGCAACAAATTAGCCTTAGATTTTTCAACCGAAGCTCTGTAACGGGACCTGGCAACTCTAAATGTATTTAAAGCAGAGGTTAGTGAGTCTCCGGTGACTTGACGTTTTTTAAGCTTATTTAGATGTTTACGCGCTCGACGATAGATTTTACGCTGTTCGGTTAGGTAGTCACACCACCAATCACATCTGCGTACACTGGTCATAGGTCCGCGACCAATGGCAATGTCAGCACAGTAAGTGAAGGTGTCTGACATAATTTCAGCACTTTCTTCAGCTGACAGCCCATCACGAGTGAAATCCTTGGCATGACACGCAAAAAGCGATCTAAAGAATTCCCAATTAGCACCCTTAGTTTTATACCTAAAGTTACCAATTACATGTGAAGAACCATGAGTAGAATCCGGAACAAATTCGTACACGATCAAGCGATGATCACTGCAAGACGCGTCCGGTAGGACACGCCACCTATCCAAGCGTACGTCTGCACTAGAAAGTGTGACGTCAATACAAGATTCGCCCATTTGGCTGCAAAAAGTAGGTGGTGCATCGGGGGTGTTATGAATAGTAAGGTTCATTTCAGCAATGAAGTCTTCAACAGCGTAACGCCGTACGTAATCCGTGGACCGGACTTTGCCATACCACAGGGACGAAGACGCATTAACATCTGCGCCTACGATAACTTTGCAGCCCGCGAGTGACCGCAAGACGTGACGGAGGTTATGTATGTGAGGACCAACAGGGTCTGAATATTGAAAATAGCAGCTGACAACGTAAACTTTAAAAGTAGCGGATGAGACTTCCGCAACTGCACAGTGAGGCGTCATGAGATTACGTAAAGACGTTACTGTAAAGTTAGAAGAACGCGACACGTAAATTCCGGCTCGTGCCTTACTATCCAACTGGACTACCTTGTGACGTAAGCGCGTGTTTTGGTATTGTTCTTGAACCAGTACAATGTCTAATTTGTAATCGATAATTAATTTGTCCAATTCAGAAGTCGCCACCCTATCATTGTGAAGGTTTAATTGTCCTATTATTAAACTATCCATTTTATTAGTAATTAGTGTTGCGTATTAATTGTTCGAGCCTGACTTTATAGGTGGTACACTGTTGAGACCCGCACCGATGGTCAAACGGTTTTTTAAAACGTTTACACGCCACACATACCGGTGTAAAATTTAAATTATCCTTATGCGGGCATTCTTTTGTTTCATGTGCTTCAGAACAGTTAGCACAGGTAGGCGATTTATTTACGCAGTATTTTTTTACGTGACCGAACTGTTGGCAATGTAAACAACGAACTACATCAATATCATCAAAAAATCGGCAAGTCGCGAAGTCAATAAAAAGCTTCTCTTTGGTACTAATTAAATGCTTTCGAATGGCGTTGTCGATTTCGATGCCTACCCACTTCCGACCATTGTCTAATACACGTCTACGTATAATTTTTGTCGACTTAATAAATTCTTCTTCACTAATTACCAATTCGTCTTTGATATTTTGACGGTACAACGCATGCAAAAAAGGTTTGTCCTCCATTGAGGATGGGACGTCTTTAATTAATAAACGTGGCCTGCGGCCTTTCGGTTTTTCAAGTCTTAACCCGGCGGTCTTAATAGCATCAACCGATTCAAGTTTACTTATTTGACTGTCATTAGCGACACGTAATACAACGCCAGATTTCGCGATTTTTTTCATGCCTACAATTTGAAATCCGTCGTCACTTGGCTTAATAGCTTTTTAAGCGCTTCTTTAGTGGCTGAGGAAGTTGCGAATTCAGCTGACCTTTCGTTGGGGGGGTATGCTATTACACACGGCAGCGGTGGTCTCGACTCCATCACTGGAGCGACCTTCGGCAGACGAAGTTTCAGAGAATCTGAATAAGAAAGTTTATTGGAATTTGTTTTTACAAGGCTGACATTATTATTTAAATTAACTTTGTCCAATTCGCGCTCGATATTGGCTAACTTCGTTTCATTAGAAGATGACCGTATGGCTAACAAAGAAACAATGGACGTAATCCGCTGTGTCATGTCCATAATCGCGGATTTATTGGCTACATTAATACGAGAACCCTGATCATTCACAAGGTCGTTTATTTTAGGTACGCAGGTATGCAGACGCCTGAGTAACTAAATCGCAATAGTCTTCGTTTGAATTACTGACATTATTTATTGATAACGGCGATTTCTCAACAGAATCGGTCAAATGTTGCCGTTTTGCATTGTCCTCCGGCGTTAGATAAGACGGAGACATTTCGGTAAACAAGCGTTTAGAGTAAGCGGAGGTCGGTGACCTGGGAGGTTTAGTTACGCATCGCGAAGTGTTTTTTCCGCCCCCGTCCGGTGGATCATCATTACTGGACAACATTTTTAAATCAAAACTACAAAAATATTTAAATAAGATCATAAAAACAAGACGAAACAACAAAATATTTATTATTCCTTCCGAGGTACCCCCACAACCAAAAAATAAAAATTACTTACCGAGCGCTGTTAACTAATTTAAAACTATATTTACCAATGAAATACGCGTAATAACACTTAAAAACTTACAATACCACCACTATAAGCACAAAGGCACACAGCTAGGACAATTCACGAGCCGGTAATTGATAACGAGACACGAGAAACGTAATTATCAACGGCACGATTCAAATCACACCTACACAGCGCAGTTGCACAGAGGGAAGTGCAAGTATTTGGGTCTTATCACGAATATAGTTTACAATGTCCTCTTCCCTAGTTTCTGTACATATGTTAGAAATATAAAGAGGTACCTGAGTCCATGCTGCCCTAAACTTCGCATTTAAATCACAAGTTGCCTTTCCCGTGTTACTTATGAACTTATTCCGCAGTCTCTTTTTATTATTTGACACCAAAGTCCATTCGTCACTTTTGTCCCCTACTATCTTACTTGAATTCATAACTTGCACAGTTTCTCGATTTACATTCGCTGCCAGCGCTGACGCATACCCAAACACAGCCGTATTAAGTACACTCGCACTGGACTCGGGCGCACTCGTAGTGGCGATCATCGGGTCGTAGGTGGGGGCACGGGACCGCTCACTCGCCGGCCGCTCGTTCGAAACCACCGTAGGTGCCTCCACGTGCCGCTAACGATGTGTTAGTGCGATTGCTCGATGTTGCCGAAACCGGGGTACGGGCCTCCACATGGATAATATCATGACCTTGTACACACCTGCCCGCATTATTTTTTATTGTGTTTACGGTAGTCAAATCTTGAATAGAGGTAATTGTCCCCTCAGGCAAATATTCTAAGCCTATGGGACCACTGTTACACTCAAAACTGTCGACTAAACACGCTCCACGTCTTTTATTTACAGGATTGTAATTTATTTGGCACGACTGTTTCAATTTCATAGCCTCATCCAATTCTTTACGTGTAACAAATTGGTTTTTTAGTCCACCCATCTCAGCCTGTAACTCTGACAACTGACCTTGTAATTTCAAATTATCTTTTAACAGACGTGTCGCATCCAAGTGGTCAAAGCTTACGGGAGGCAACTTATGCAGTTCCCTTGCCACAAATATGGGTAGTCGCTCAGGATCTGTAGCATCTATATGTTTCAGCATAACAATGATATCTTCTAAGTCCTTTCGTGATTTGTCATCCTTTTTTCTAGTTATCATTTTTGTCGGCGACGAGACCCACGTAGGGACGCGAGGTGCAAGTAGTGGAAGGAGCGCCTCCATAGTGACAGTGTTGTGAAAGTGAAATTGTGTGTCGGCAGCAAGACCCACGCAGGGACAAGGGGTGCAAGTAGTGGGAGGACTTTTGCCGTTGTACAGTGTAGTTTGTAAGGAATTTTGTAAGGTGATTTTCTAATTGGAATTAATTATGTTTATGTTTATTGTACATTTATAATTCTTATTACATTATCTTAGTCATTCGTATTAGATTCTAGTTAGATAGGTTACCTATCATAAGATCGAAAAATGTTTGACCGAATTTCATTTGACCTAAAACTTTTCAACTATTATCGTTTGGTTTTTTTTTACTTCATAGAAGTCACGTTTGCCACTGTTTCAGTTAACCTATTATCTATTCGTTTTTTTTCGTTACTCCAACACTTCATTTGGCCGAAAAACTTTTTACCGATGTTACACTTACTCGAAATGACGGTTGTTCGAATTATTATGTTTCCAAACATTCATTATACCACTGATTTAATTGCCATATTTTCATTTCACCAAACACCTAGAAATTTGTGCACACTAATTATTGCTATTACATTTTTAGCAGGCGCCATTGAAATGTAGGTAGACAATACAAAACAATTGTACAAAAGTCATATACGATAATTTAACTCTGACTATCATTAATGACATTTACTGTTAATTACATAGTTGGACTATAACCGATGTAATGTGGAGGCGACCAATTGGTCGGCATTCAATTGTCAAAACAATTGTTATAAAAATGGCCACAGTTCACCTAATAAAGGTGAAACCGCACTAGGCGGAACTGCGCGATACGACGCGTATCTTTGCCACGCAGTTCGGTTGCAGTGTAGTTCCGTTGCCGCTTAGTGCGTGATGTCTCGTATAATTTCACATAAAGAATATTTTGATGCGTCGTGTCGCGCAGTTCCGCTGCAGTGCAGTTCCGCCTAGTGCGGTTTCACCTTTAGGGGTGTTCTGGCTAGCACGTGTTTCCGAATCTTTTTGCGGATTTTGTGTGATTCTTGGTACTCTTTTGTTATTGTGTTGTTTTTGTGTTTGTAAAAAGGTTTGTATTGTGATACACTTGCATACAGCATAAAAACAGATATGCAACATGTAAACAAGCACCACAAAAACAAGCAAGCAAGCATGCAGCATGCAAGCAAGCATGCAGCATTTAAGAAAGCATGCAGCATGCAAACAAGCATGCAGCATTTAAGCAAGCACGCAGCATGCAAGCAAGCATGCAGCATGCAAGCAAGCATGTAGCATGCAAGCAAGCTTGCAGCGTGTAAGCAAGCATGCATCATGCAACATGCAGCAAGCACGCAGCATGCAACATTCAGCAAACATGCAGCATTCAAGCAAGCATGCAACAAGCATTGTTTCTGTCATGGCTCCGGCGCTGCGGGGTTTTGGGTGGCCCCACGCCTGATGAAGCCTACGCTCCGACCTACTCGGTCCCATATTCAAAACCCCGAAAGCTTTCAACTCGAGCTCTCTAATCGCTTTGCTTGCCTTGAGAACTTAGTTTCAGTGGACGAGATCAACGACGGGCTAGTGGAAACTGTCCGCACGGTAGGCTCTAAGTTTTTTAGACCCTGCCGTAAAGATAGACCTCAGAAATTGACCGAGCAAACCTTAAACCTCATGGCTGAACGACGCTTGCTACAGCTGCAGTCTTCCGATGACGCGAAGTCATATAGGCAGCTCAATAGACGTATATCTAAGTCCTTGCGACACGATCTGCGTCTCTTTAATACGAATCGTGTTAAAGAGACCATACAGCGAAACCAAGGCTCCAAAGTGTTCGCAAAGGACAAGTCTATTGGGCAAAGCCGGATGACAAAGCTGAAACGGGAGGATGGCAGCATAGCGTCGACCAAAGCAGAGGTTTTAGGCGAGATCGAGAGGTTCTATGGACAGTTATACACTTCGGTCGCAAAGCCCGTTGACAGCTTGGTAAGAGATCCAAGAGCCAAGCTGTCCCGACATTATACCGAAGATATCCCGGACATCAGTCTGTACGAGATTAGGATGGCCCTGAAGCAGCTTAAGAACAACAAGGCGCCGGGCGAGGACGGAATCACTTCAGAGCTTCTGAGAGCGGGTGGAACACCGGTACTTAAAGTCCTCCAGAAACTCTTTAATTCCGTCCTGTCCGAGGGCAAAACGCCTCAAACGTGGAGCAGGGGTGAGGTGGTGTTGTTCTTCAAAAAAGGTGATAACAGCCTATTGAAGAACTACAGACCCATCACGCTTCTGAGTCATGTTTATAAGCTGTTTTCAAGGGTTATCACGAACCGTCTCGAACACAGACTTGATGACTTCCAGCCTCCCGAACAAGCCGGTTTCCGAAGAGGCTATAGTACCATAGACCACATTCATACGCTGCGGCAAGTTATACAGAAGACCGAAGAGTATAACTTGCCATTATGCTTAGCGTTTGTGGACTATGAGAAAGCCTTCGATTCGGTGGAAACATGGGCGGTACTTGAGTCACTCCAGCGATGCCGTATTGACTATCGGTACATCGAGGTATTGAAGTGTTTGTATAATAACGCCACCATGTCGGTCCGAGTACAGGAGCAGAGCACGAAGGCGATTCCATTGAGAAGAGGCGTAAGACAGGGGGACGTTATCTCCCCTAAACTGTTTACTGCCGCGATGGAAGACGCCTTCAAACTCCTGGAATGGCAAGGACTTGGCATCAACATCAACGGCGAATACATCACTCACCTTCGGTTTGCCGACGACATCGTAGTCATGGCAAAGTCGATGGAGGAACTCAGCATGATGCTCGATGGCCTCGACCGAGTTTCACAACGGGTGGGCTTGAAAATGAACATGGACAAGACGAAAATTATGTCAAATTCCAATGTTGTGCCCACCCCAGTCTCTGTTGGAAACTCGGTACTCGAAGTTGTTGACTCATATATCTATTTAGGACAAGTAGTCCAATTAGGTAGGTCCAACTTCGAGAAAGAGGTCAACCGCCGAATCCAACTCGGTTGGGCAGCGTTCGGGAAGCTACGCAATGTCTTTTCGTCCGACATACCTCAGTGCCTCAAGACGAAAGTCTTCAATCAATGTGTGTTACCAGTGATGACTTACGGCACCGAAACGTGGTCTTTCACTATCGGCCTCATCTCAAAGCTCAAAGTCGCTCAGCGAGCTATGGAGAGGGCTATGCTCGGTGTTTCTCTACGTGATCGAATCCGAAATGAGGAGATCCGTAGACGAACTAAAGTCACCGATATAGCCCACCGGATTAGCAAGCTGAAGTGGCAATGGGCAGGCCATATTGCTCGCAGAGCAGATGGCCGATGGGGTCGAAAAGTCCTAGAGTGGAGACCGCGGACGAGCAAGCGCAGCGTAGGACGTCCACCAACGAGGTGGACAGACGACCTTGTAAAGGTCGCCGGAAGACGCTGGATGCAGGTCGCTTCCAACCGGTATATGTGGAGATCTAAAGGGGAGGCCTATGTTCAGCAGTGGACGTCCTATGGCTGAGATGATGATGATGATGACGCGAGCTTATCGTCGCAGATGATTTGAACGCTCACCACCGCAGCTTCGGCTTACTGGCCGGCTTCGCCGGCCAGCCTCAGCCGCGGCGGCGGCCGTTCCAACCACCTGCTCCTCAGCTCGCGGGCCACCCCACCCCTCCGCGCCTACGCGATTTTAAATTACACTCTAGGGGTAGGGCAGACAAGACTACGTAAAGTCGGCTTTGCAGCATATCGTTTCCGCCACAAAGTTTTGTAGCACAATATATTGAATTTTTATGACAGTAATTTAATTTTTTGGTAAAATGTTATTTCGGTATGGTGAAAATATGGCAAATAAATCATTTGGCAATTGAAAAAAGTTAAAAAGAGGCTTCGGTCAATAGTAAAAAGTAATTTTGTTAATCGGCGGAACATACTTCGGTAAAATAATACTTATGGCTAAAGATACTTCGACGAACTGAAAATATGTCAAATACTTAATGCATATAGTAAAAGAGATGTCGGTCAATAGTTTTCGGTGTAATGAAATTCGAACAAATAAAATTCGGTAAATTGATCGGTTCCCAGTTAGATAAGTTTCTAGTATGAAAATTGAAAAAAGTTTAAAATTTCTTAGATAATTGCGTAACTTGAAAACTCACTTTTTTGTTTATGCATGTACGTTAATTAAAGTATTAAAAAGGGTTGTATTTCATTGTAAAAATAGGTTTACAAGTTGTTTCATGAAGATCGGTCCAGTAGTTTTCAAGTTATTGCGATTTTTGTAAAGTGAAAATTTTGTTCCTATGTAACTTTGACTATTTTTGTTCTAGGATTTTTTTTGTATGTTAATGTATGTATAAAACAATTAGATTAGGTCAAAGTAGAGATAGAAAGGATTCTAATGATGTATAATACATAGCTGTAAGGTTGAAATTTAATGAAAATAAAGGCTACGAAAGTTTCGGTCTTAGCGAAAATGTAAGGAAAAACAGGCTCAAAATACGAGGGCCTCTATAAGGTAACAATGGCCGGTATAAAAGCCGGAACGAACGCCGGCACTGAGTCAGTCGCAGCCGAGCCACCGAAGAGGAAACAACACTAGAAAAAAGAAGACCGAAGCCTTCAAGATTTGAACTCTAGTGCAGTGTTTTATTCCGTTGCCCGTGGTCCCAGCCCAGTCACCAGGTCTCAGAAGGATGCTCCCTAACGTCCCTCGTCACGTCCTTCCGTCAAGGACGCGGCAGAAGAAGGTTCAGGGACAGAAGGGGTCACGTCTGCGTCAGCGTCATCGGGTACAGCAACCACGTCGGGTACAGCGACTACGTCGGGCACGAACACTTCTTCAGGCACAACGACTACAGAGGGGACCACGGCAACGGAAACAACGAAGACAACGGTTGCGACCACCACCACAGCGGCTTCAGAGAGCAAGAAGGGAACAGAAGCCACCCGTAAGGAAACGACAAAGAAGACCCCAGATCAGGCCCCGGCTGAGGAGGTGTATGGGTCAAGAACCACTCTTAACCCGAAGACAACGAGCACCTCGGCCAGAAGACGCGAGTTGGAAGCCAGAGAAGAGTTAGCACTTCTGGAGCTGAAGCAAGCACAGGCTGCGGCCAAGCTAGCGCGCGTCAGGTTGGAGCTGGCACAATGTGAAGATGAGGACTCCGTTGATGAAGACCAGGAAGATCGAACAGCACAGGTCCAGAACTGGATCGAAACGTCGGTACTAAATGAAGACGTACCAGAACAAACCGAGCTACGAGGTCAACGCCCCCCCGAGGACCCGAAGAAAGTCGAAGCCGAAGAGAACTCGGCAACCAAGGGAGCTACGATCGAGATTCAAGCGCTAGCTTCGGTGTTGAAAGAAGCTCTTATCACAAGGGAAGGACCAGCGTCGCAGCCGAAGTATATCCATGAGTTACCGTTCTTCGACGGCAGCAGCAGCGAGTGGCTGGCTTTCAAAGTAGTCTATGAAGATACGGCGCCAATGTTTAACGACGTTCAAAACATGGAAAGACTAAGAAGAGCATTGAAAGGAAACGCAAGGGAAGCAATCAAGAGCTTATTATATTCGGAAGCATCTCCACTGGAAGTGATGCAAGCTCTTCGAAGAAGATACGGGAGGCCGGACGCACTAGTGTTGGCGGAACTGGAAAAAATCAAGACGTTGCCGAAGATATCAGAGAATCCCAAGGACATATGCATCTTCGCAAGTCAAATCAACAATAGTGTGGCGACCATCAGAGGATTGAAGAAACCCCAGTATCTACATTCGCCAGAAATGGTGAAACAGATCATCGAGAAGATGCCAACGGTCCTGAAGTTCCGCTGGTACGACTACACTGCAGCATCAGAAGAAGGCGAGTTCTCCAACCTGACGCTAGTGTCCAAGTTCCTGAACATAGAAGCAGACAAGTGTGGAGCCTTCGCTACAATAGAAGAGAAGAGCGGGTTCAAGAGGACTCACCGACAGGCGGCGCACTCTACGAAAGAAAAGGAAAGGAGCTCTAACTCGAAGCAACAAGAGAAGACTTGCCCTATGTGTGAGGGAGAACATTTCCTCGTCGAGTGTCAGAAGTTCAAGAACGCGTCGGTCCAAGATCGGTGGGCAACAGTAAAGAAGAGTCGCGTCTGCTTCAAGTGTCTTCAGGGGAAACATAGGAAGGAGAGCTGCAGGAAGCCATCGTGCAAGGAGTGCAAGCGGTGGCATCATCATCTGCTGCACGTCGAGTCAGAAGAAAGGAAACCCGAAGACAAGAAAGAAGATAAGGAACCACAAGAAGGAACAAGTGTCGCCGCATCAGTGAACGCGGTCAACAGTACGAGGGCGTACTTGAAGATTGTTCCTGTGGAAGTCTTCGGGTCGAAAGGGCCAAGGAGATACTGGCCCTCATGGACGAAGGGTCAACGGTGTCACTGTTGGACGAGAAAATAGCGAAGGAGGTCGGCGCTCAAGGAAACACGGAAGAACTGGTCATCGAGACAGTGGGAGGCAAGTTACTGAGGAAGAAGGACTCTCAGACATTGGACCTGATAGTGAAAGGTGCTCAGGGAAGCAAGAAGACGTTGAAGAGGGTCCGAACCATCGACGAGTTGAAGCTTGCGCCGCAGTTCTTAGACAAGAAGAGAATAGAAGATTGTCAACACTTGAAGAAGATCGCCGACTCTCTCTATTATACAGGGGAGTCACCACAGCTACTCATCGGGCAAGATAACTGGGAGCTGATCGTGACTCGAGAAATAAGAAGAGGCAAACCAGGGGAACCAGTCGCATCGAGAACGGGACTCGGCTGGGTGCTGCATGGGTCGGACAAAGGGGGCACGAAGCCAGTACACTTCCTGAACACGTGTCTTCACATCAACACGGCTGAAGAAGAGATGCATCAAGCCATCAAGGAACACTTCGCCATTGAAGCACTAGGGGTGTTGCCAAGAAGACCCACCACTGACTCAGAGGGAAGAGCACTCGCCATCCTGGAGAAAACCTGCAGAAGACTGGAAGATGGTCGATTCGAAGCTGGGCTCCTGTGGAAGAATGAAGAGGAGCAGATATAATAATATATACACCGTGACTTTTTAGTCGTCTTACAAAAGTCGTCCACTTAATGTATCCGACCTAAAATACCTCTAGGCGAGTTTAATTTTTTTTAAATCGTTAATAATAATTTTTATTTTTAATAAATAGGTACATTAGAAATATGAAACACCCTGTTAAAATGTTTACGTAACAATCTGTAGAGTATACCTACCCAGCACAATAGTCGGGTAGATCATTCCATTTCCATTTTCTATGATACAAGGGCGTTTTTAACTACGCCTTGCGTCATAATAACCAATTAAAGTTTTATTATTATTTTTTTCAAAACTCTTAAATACATATTTTTTTATTATAAACGTGTTCTAGTCATTGGATACATGAACTGGGCTGCTTTTGTAAGACGACTAAAAAGTCACGGTGTATAATATATAATATTCCACAACTATCACACAACGCCATCTAGTCCCAAGCTAAGCAGAGCTTGTGTTATGGGTACTAGACAACTGATAAACATACTTATATATGTCTAAATACATACATATTATAGATAAATTACACCCAGACACAGAACAAATGATCGTGCTCATCACACAACATTTGTCCTGGGTGGGAATCGAACCCACGACCTCCGGCATAGTAGTCAGGGTCACTAACCACTAGACCAACAGGCCAGTCATCAGATGCCGGAGAGCTACACTTCTGCACGGAACCGATTGATCAACATCGAGAGGAAGATGGACAAGGATCCTCAGTTGAAGGCAGAGTATAGCAAATAAATCCAGCACCTAATCGACAGCAAGTATGCAGAAGAAGCCCCTGATGGACCAGAAGACAACAAGAAGATATGGTACCTGCCTCATTTCGCCGTGGTACATCCATTGAAGAAGAAGATTAGGATCGTCTTCGACGCGGCAGCCAAGTCAAAAGGAAGAAGCCTCAACGATGCTCTGCTACCTGGGCCAGACCTACTGCAGTCTCTGTTCGGCGTGCTACTGCGGTTTCGACAAGGACCACTGGCGGTGGCGGCCGACATCAAAGAAATGTTTCTTCAAGTTCGCATCAGGCCAGAAGATAGAGACAGCCTACGGTTCCTGTGGCGAGGAGAAGATCGCAACGTGCTACCAAAGAAGTATAGGATGACATCCGTTATCTTCGGTGCAACATCGTCACCAAGCACAGCGATCTACGTCAAGAACCGGAACGCGGCGGACTACAAGGAGCAATATCCAGAGGCTACAAGGGCGATCGAGCTGAACCATTACATGGACGACTATCTCCATAGTTTCCATTCAGAAGAGGACTTCAGAAGAGTCACAGCTCAAGTGGACTTCATACACAAGAAGGCGGGCTTCGAACTCAGAGGTTGGGCATCAAACCAGCCTAAGCTGCTGCAGGAAGTGAAGACTGACACTGCAGAGAAGACAGAAGTAGACCTCGGCGAGAAAGAAGAGAAGACCTTGGGCCTGCGTTGGTTCACAGAAAGGGACTCCATCGGCTTCCGGGCAAACGAAACGGGCAGAAGAAATCATCAAGGGATTCCAGGTGCCCACGAAGAGAAAAGTCACCAGCGCAGTGATGTCGACCTTCGACCCATTGGGGTTGGCGTCACCAATTCTCGTCCAAGGGAAGAAGCTGCTTCAGAACGTGTGGAGAAGCGGCGTCGGTTGGGACGACGAGATAGAAGAAAGGGACTATGAAACATGGAAAACTTACCTGGAGAAGATGAAGTTGCTCCGAGATCTTCACATACCAAGGTGTCTGGCGCCACATCGCACCGAGGGGGAGCTGCACACATTCACCGACGCGAGTGAGACGGCGTACGCAGCTACAGTCTACTGGAGGACAGAAGAACCAAGCGGCACCTACCACGTCAGCTTGGTGGCAGCGAAGGTCAAGGTCACACCTCTGAAGCCAGTGTCAATTCCGAGACTCGAGCTGCAGGCGGCACTCTTGGGAAGCAGACTAGCGCACTCCGTGGAAGAAGAGATGGACCTGAAGGTGGTGAAGAAAACCTATTGGACAGACTCCAGCATCGTGCTCTCCTGGATCAAGACGGACCCAAGAACATTTAAGACGTTCGTGGCTCATCGCTTAGCGGAGATTGAAGACCTAACCAAACCTCAAGAGAAGAGATGGGTACCTACGAAGAAGAACCCAGCGGACGACGTGACGCGTGACGTACCAGAGGAATGCGACTGCAATCACCGATGGTTCACCGGGCCTGACTTCCTACGAAGAGATGAGGTTCACTGGCCGGCACCGAGGACTTTTAAGAAGGAAACCACCGGTGAAGAAAGGTCGACGGACGTCGTGGCAGCAGCTAGCGTCACGTACCCCGTACCAGACCCAGATAGGTTTTCGTCATGGAAGAGACTATGGCGTGCTACAGCGAGAGTACTGCAGTTCATCCAACTCTGCAGAACAAAGGAAAAGGTCAACGTCAGCAAGGAAGATCCAACATGGAGAGCGACAGAAAGGAAGAAGACGACAACAGCAGAGAAGCGACATCAGTCTTCGAAGAACGCCGAGAAGAAGTACCTGCCATTGGACGCCGGACTACTAGAGCAAGCCGAAATTCTGTTGCTAAAACGAAGCCAAGAGAAAAGCTTCAGAGAAGAGATCAGGTGTCTACAGCAAGGAAAGCAACTAGAAGGCAGTAGCAAGTTGAAGAAGCTCGACGTAGTGCTGGAAGAGGGTCTTCTATGGCTGAAAGGAAGAATCGACGCGATACAGGGTGTGAGCAGGGACTACAAGCGACCCATCGTGCTCGACAGCAAGGAAAAGACAACACGACTCGTCATAGAAGAATACCACTGCCGCTTCAATCACGGAAATCACGCGACGGACATGAACGAGATAAGGCAACGCTTCTGGGTGCTGGGACTGAGGTCAGCGATCAAGACAGTTCAGCATCAATGGCAATGGTGCAAGACGAAGAGGGCAACGCCACAAGAACTCCCGACGGGCAACTTACCGGTAGAAAGGCTAATGCACGGCAGCTTTCCATTCACGTGCACCGGCGTAAATTACTTCGGCCCGCTGACAGTCACCGTGGGAAGACGTCATGAGAAAAGGTGGGGCGCTCTATTTACATGCCTAACCACAAGGGCTGTACACATAGAGCTCGCTCCTTCACTCTCCACGGACAGCATGATCATGGCGCTACGAAGATTCGCCGCGAGAAGAGGAATGTCGAAGACAATCTACAGCGACAACGGGACCAACTTCGTCGGCGCTAACCACGAACTGAAAGAAGCGCTAGAGAACATGAAGCAAGAAGACCTCACCTCAGAAGCAGAAAAGATCGGCGTGCAGTGGAAGTTCATCCCTCCTGGTGCGCCAAACATGGGCGGCGCATGGGAGCGTCTGGTGCGATCAATCAAAACCGCGCTGGGCGCCACACTCAACGAGCAACATCCACGAAAGGAGGTCCTACATACCCTCCTCCCAGAGGCCGAGCACATAGTCAACTCTCGGCCTCTCACCCACCTCTCCGAGAATCCTGAAGAAGAAGCACTCACGCCCAACCATTTCCTCATTGGGCGTTCCTGCGGCGCGGCGAGTATCGGCAGCTTCACCGACAACGAGCTCGTGGGCAGACACACCTGGAAGGCTGCGCAGCGACTTGCCGATCACTTCTGGCAACGCTGGCTGCGCGAGTACCTGCCCACTCTGCTGCCAAGGAAGACGTCAGGAAGGAGCGACGCTGCTGATCTACGCGTCGGGGACGTCGTGCTCATCGTCGACCGCAGCCTACCGAGATGCACCTGGCCACGCGGCAGAATCCAGCGGGTGTATCCGGGACCAGACGGGCGGACAAGAGTCGTCGACGTCGAGACCAGAGGAGGAGTGCTACGGAGACCGAGTTCGAGAGTGGTGCTGCTGGTGCCGGGAGTGTCGCCGAGCCAGGAAGATGGTGCGACGCACGAGGGGGAGACTGTCGGCGACGAGACCCACGTAGGGACGCGAGGTGCAAGTAGTGGAAGGAGCGCCTCCATAGTGACAGTGTTGTGAAAGTAAAATTGTGTGTCGGCAGCAAACCCACGCAGGGACAAGGGGTGCAAGTAGTGGGAGGACTTTTGCCGTTGTACAGTGTAGTTTGTAAGGAATTTTGTAAGGTGATTTTCTAATTGGAATTAATTATGTTTATGTTTATTGTACATGTATAATTCTTATTACATTATCTTAGTCATTCGTATTAGATTCTAGTTAGATAAGTTTCTAGTATGAAAATTGAAAAAAGTTTAAAATTTCTTAGATAATTGCGTAACTTGAAAACTCACTTTTTTGTTTATGCATGTACGTTAATTAAAGTGTTAAAAAGGGTTGTATTTCATTGTAAAAATAGGTTTACAAGTTGTTTCATGAAGATCGGTCCAGTAGTTTTCAAGTTATTGCGATTTTTGTAAAGTGAAAATTTTGTTCCTATGTAACTTTGACTATTTTTGTTCTAGGATTTTTTTTGTATGTTAATGTATGTATAAAACAATTATGTAGCGGCGTGATATAGCTACATATATTTCGTGTGGTTTGCTACTGTGCTCTGCTGCTATGAGGGTTTTCGTGATGGATTTAAATAAAAACAACGTTGCTGGTAAAGGTCGAAATGCGTAATGCGTATAATTTTCAAAATTTTGATACAGCGGTCAAGGAAGAGGGTGTGTGGGGACAACTAATTACTACCATTTTTTGCAAAATCGAGCGCGAGTGACATACACCATAACTGTTTTGAGCATCGAGTACAGAACGCGGCATCGACGCGGTAACCGCTCTTCACCCCCTTGAGTAACAAGGACGGAATATCTACAACTGTATCTCCGCACCGTACGCACCTGACGGCGGCGCACACGCAGCTCCCACGTGAGTCTTTCAATTACATAGATCTACAATGAACCCAGCACGTTCGCCGCCTGGAAGTGGCATATGTGCGGGACGCAGCGGATCTTATCCGAATTTGTCTGAGTCGCATAAAGAAACCACACCACAGATTACTCTTCGTAATAAACGAAAGTTATTCGACGATAATGAAGCAACAAAGTCCGATATTGCTGAAATAAAAAAACAGATGTCGGAAATGCTGGAATTATTAAAATCCTCCAAGAACGAACAAACAGAAAGTATAAATAAGCTCTCCTTAAATGTCGCTGCGATTAAAGCCGAGGTCAGCAGTATTAGCAGTACTATGCAAAATATTGTTTTGGAAAACAAAAAACTTAAAGAACAACTTTCAAAACTATCTGTTGCTAACGAAAACACAGAGAAGAAAATGGAGGTTCTTGAAGCCGATGTCAATAACTTAAAAAATATGCCACCTTTATCTTCTATTCAAGCAACTGCCACGTATGATGAAATTTTCACCGAAATCGAAGAGCGAAACTTCCGAGCCAAAAATATTATAGTTATCGGGATTCCTGAACCACAGAACGATACTGTAACTGGTCGGCAGGATTATGATAAGACAGAAATAATGCGAATAATTGGGCTTATATACAATGGCTGCCCTAAGCCTACTGGAATATTTCGTCATGGAAAATATAAATCAGAGAAAACTCGTGCAATAAAAGTATGTTTCTCGTCTGAAGACACAACAAAAAACATCTTACGTAATAGGAACAAGATTGACAAGGAACACATCAAGATATTTTCGGATCAAACTCCATATCAACGGAAATACCTTCAAAATTTAAAAGAAGAGCTACAGCAACGCACTTCAAATGGAGAAAGTGGCCTTTACATTAAATATATTAAGGGCATACCCAAAATAATCACTAAAGAAACGCAAGAATCAACAACAAAGGAAACTCCAAAAAACTAACGTCGGCGTCGTACAAAGAGAAAATAACTTACCAAATAACCAACATTTATTCAGATATTAATTTCACAAAAAAATCTCTAAAATTCTTCTATGCCAATGTTCGCAGTATTGTCAAACCTGGAAAATTCGACGAGCTTAGATGTATTATCGCCTCCCTACAAGTAATTGTTCATATTATTATACTTTCGGAAACATGGATTAAGAATGAAGATGAGGCCAAAATGCTCCAGATACCCTCCTATACACATTATTATAATTATAGACAAAATAAAAGGGGAGGTGGAGTGTCAATATTTGTGCATAACAATCTGAAACATCACCTTGTTGAAGAACAATGCGTGGATGACACTCATTATCTCTGGGTATTCGTAAAAAAATTCTCTCTAAATATCGGCGCTATCTATAAGCCCAATAAATTGAATACGGACAACTTTCTCGATATGTATGCACAACAATTACACAAATTGAAGCGAACAATAGTCTTTGGCGATTACAATCTGGACTTACTCAATCCGGACTTAGCGACACGCAAGTATAAGAACACTTTAAAAGAGGCCAACTATAAAGTCCTGAACAAGATGAGTCCAAAACACTGTACCCGCGAAACAACCTCAACCAAGACAATGTTAGACCATGTTTCTTGTAACTTGAGTGAAAACAATTTTCATTTTGTCACTATGGAATCTTCAATGTCTGACCACAGACAAATATTTCTAGAGATGAAGCAATACCAACCACCACCTATATTAAAACAGAAATACAACGCAGTAAACTTCAATAAACTTTATCGATGCCTGGATGAATATCCTAAAAATCATGAAGATGTAGACTATGATAAATTGGCAGGCAAATTACACTCCTGTTTAAAAAAGTGCACAATCATAAAGACTAAAATTTTGAATCCTCCGCGGCAGGACTGGATTAAAAAAGAACTCTTAGAAGATATAAATAACAAGAACATATTATGGCAAAAACATAAAACAAATATAGAGGACATGCAATTAAAAGAAGAGTATGAACATATAAAAGCCAGAGTATCACACAACATAAGAAAAGCGAAAAGTGATTATTACCTATAGAGGTTTGAAGAAAATTCAAGTAAACCACGAAAAATGTGGCAACTTATAAATGATTTGTCGAAAAACAAACTGCATGACAGAACTGGACCGGACAAACTTGAAACGGCAGCTGGTACTATTACGGATCGAAAAGAAATATGTGAAAGTTTTAACTCATATTTTTCAACAATTGGTTCAACCCTAGCAAGTATGATCTCTGAAAGATCAAATACAAGTCAAATTTTTGAAGAGTGTAGACTAACTGACAAAACAGAATTGCAGTTTCTAAAACCAGCAGCTACGAAGGAAGTTATTACCATAATCGAAAATTTGGACTGTAATACTGCATCTGGCATTGATGGTATTAGTACAAAATCAATAAAATGCGTAAAAGACATTATTGCAATGTAACTTACAGATTGCATTAATTATCATATGGCGCGAGGTACTTTTCCCAACGAGTTGAAAGTTGCAAAAGTTGTACCAATTCATAAATCTGGTAGTAAATTTGACCCGTGCAACTACCGCCCTGTATCAGTTCTCCCGGTGATTTCTAAAGTTTTTGAGAAGATTCTGTATAACCGATTAGAGTCTTTCCTTAATTCAAAAAGTTTCTTTTACCATAAACAGTATGGATTTAGAGCTCAGTCAAATACTCTCGCTGCTACAATTGACCTCGTAACCAAAATTAAAAATAAAATTGATCAGAAACAAGTTGCCTTAGGAATATTTATTGATCTTAAAAAAGCCTTCGACACCATCAGTCATGATAAATTAATACAGAAGCTAGAACTCACCGGTGTTACAGGCAAAGCACTTGCAATTTTTAAATCATATATGGAGAACCGCAAACAAATAGTAAAAATAGATAAATATGAAAGCAGCTCCTGTGTCCTGAATTTTGGCGTCCCCCAGGGATCAATATTAGGCCCCCTCATGTTTCTTATTTATATTAACAGCATCAGTGAATTGGGTCTCAAAGGAGACATCTCCCTTTATGCAGACGACACAAGTCTCTTTTATTTTGGACATTCAGTCGAAGCTATAACAGCTGACGCTCAAAATGATCTTAACCTTTTAAATGAGTGGTTTCAGTCAAATCTTTTAACTATTAATATTACAAAAACAAATTACATAATTTTTGCAGCAATTAATAAAAAAATAAATGATAATTTCGAACTTAAAATAGACGGTCAACTACTTGAACGAAAACCTAAAGAAAAATATCTCGGACTTATTTTGGATAGTAACCTAAATTGGAAACCACATCTAGAAAAAATTAAACTTAAACTGAGACCACTCACAGGGGCTCTTCACAACATAACAAATTGTCTCCCTCGAAAAGTGCGATATCTCATTTATAATTCTCTGGTTAAGCCTCATATCGACTACCTCATTGAAATCTGGGGTACTGCAGCGAAAACTAATATAGATCCAATTCAACGAGTTCAAAATAGACTAATTAAAATTTTATTCAACTACCCATTTCGGACACCAACTTCTAAGATATACGAGCAAACAAAAATAATGAATATAAAACAAACCTACATATACTACACATGTATTCTAATACGTAAAATAATAAATAAAAAAATCCATTCCAATATAAGCTTTGTAACAAAACAACAAACACGAAAAATTAACTTGAGGCGTGCTAGTTACTTAGTGACTCGCCCTCCTAGAACCAACTATGGAAGAAGAAATTTGGAGTTTGAGGGTGTTACAATTTATAATAAATTACCATCAGTAATAAAAGGAGAACAAAGTTATACCCGGTTCAAAAAGTTACTAAAAGCCCACACAATTAATACATACAAATAAGTTAAAAAAAAAAAAAAAAAGATGAACTACATTCAACTACATATTACAAGATACAAAAAAAAGCATTTGTAATTATTTAAACTAAACAAGAAAAAAAAATACAATATCTACTCAAAATATAATATATTATAAATCATGAATGTACCAAAAAATATAAATATTCATAAGACAATAAATTAAAAACAAAATGGTAACAAACCTGCTCATAACATACATGCCATCAATGCCACATCCAGTAAAAATCAAACTACATCCATGTTTGTGTTTTGTTAAACTATATATGATCGAGTTTAGGTTATTATTTATCCGTGTACCCACATAATCTGTGCGCTCTAATTATAAGTTTTAATTTTAGTGTGTTTCTCAGTAAGTGAATTAACTATGTAATTCTTATGAGAAATAAAGTTGTTCTTAAACCTATACATTTTTATTGGTTATTAAGATATCACGCCATATTGCTGCGCTCCGATTGGCGCACTCACGATCGCGCGATATGTGACGTATGTAGTACGTTACGGCCCTAACATACCCGCGGCCTTGGAAGTACCAGCTTACAATGTGTTGATTTCTTCCACTAGAGGGCAAATTTTTGCGTATGGGCGTCTCACGATCCCTGATGACGTCTGGATGTCCGCTACTCTCGCAACACCATCCCTGCCAGGTATCGTTTTGACGATTCGACCCAATTTCTAATTCAGTGGTGGAAGATTCATGTCCTTGATGATAACGAGCGTGTCTGGTTTTAGGTCGGTTTTGTTCTGTTTCCATTTTGCTCGAGTCTGTAGCTCCGAGATGTACTCATTAGCCCAGCGAGACCAGAACTGCTGCCGAAGTTGCTCCACTCGTTGGTAGCGCGTCAGTCGATGAAGAGGAGAATCACGAAGATCATCGTCGATTACTGGTGCGGTAAGTGGGCGTCTGATTAAGAAGTGCCCAGGGCTGAGGGGCAGAAGGTCGTGAACGTCCGAAGACATTGGTGACAGTGGCCGTGAATTCAATACAGCTTCTATCTGTGTCAACACCGTAGTCAACTCCTCGAAAGTAAGGTGAGCGTTGCCAACCACTCGGCGTAAGTGATACTTGCACGATTTTACTCCAGCTTCCCACAAGCCACCAAAATGCGGAGAGTATGGAGGTATGAAGGTGAAGCTGATACTCTGACTCTTTGCAAAATCAACAATATCCTTGTGACATTTTAACAAAAACTGAGCAAAATCGTTTTTTACACCTACAAAGTTACGACCATTATCTGAAAATATTTCTATCGGTTTTCCGCGGCGCGCAATGAAGCGTTTTAGTGATAGTACATATGCGTCAGAAGAGAGATCACTAACGAGTTCCAAGTGAATGGCGCGCGTCGCGAAACAAACAAATAGACAAATATAAGATTTGATTAAATTTGCTCCTCTGCCTTTCCGACTTAAAATGAACACTGGCCCTGCATAGTCTACGCCTACACGGAAGAAAGGAAAGGAAGAAGTAATTCTTTCTTTAGGTAACTCGCCCATGAGTGGGGTCAAAGTTTTACCTCTTAAACGTTTACAGGTAACACAGTCATGAGTCACCTTCCGAGCTAAGTTCCTACCGGACAGCGGCCACCAATTCTCGCGCACTCGGTACAACAACGCTTGCGGACCGGCATGCAAAGACTGGACGTGTTCATGTCGAAATAGTAAAAGTGTAAACATATGATTACTAGATAAAATAATTGGGTGTTTCTTATTAAAGTTGAAGGTAGACGAAGCGCTAATTCTACCTCCTACCCGAATTATTTTTTCATTATCAATGAACGGATTTAAACTTGCGAGTTTATTATTTGTTTTTAAGTTTTTTCCATTTACAAGTAAATCGTATTCATCTTTGAAAGATTCCATTTGCGACAGCCTAGCGAGTTTATAACTAGCTTGTTTTAATTCAGAAGCGGTGGTTACACCCTTTCTCCATCGTGATTTGTCGCGAATGCTAACATTGTAAATAAAACGAAATACATAAGCAGCGACTCGATTCATTCTACCGAACTGTGAAAACCGGCTAAACGGAAAGAATGACTCATACGTATTGTGATCATCGCATTGAACTATCAATGAATTCATTACATTTGACTTAAGTTCTGGCAATTGAATGGCAGCATTGTTTATATTTGACGATGAATTAAGATGATCACTTAAGTCTATGTGCTGCAAGAATGGAGGACCGGTCCACCATAAAGGTGAAGACGACAAGTCTTCCAGGTTGACACCGCGCGAAACTAGGTCAGCAGGGTTCTCCTTGCCACTTACATGCCGCCATGGAAACTCAGTCGTCAGTTCGTGTATTTCAGCGACTCGGTTTTGAACGAAAGTCTTTAGTAAATTAGGTGCCATACGTAACCAACCTAATACTATTGTCGAGTCCGACCAGAATGTGACGTCATCAAACGCGCGGGTGAGCGAACTACGAATCTTATCGTAAAGCCTCGCACCTAACAGCGCGCCACACAATTCTAACCTGGGTATGCTTATTGGTTTTAAGGGTGCGACTTTGCCCTTAGCAATTATTAACCTAACCGTCACATTGTTGTCGCTTATAGTACGTACATAGGCGCAGGCGCCGTATGCTGTCTGTGAGGCGTCTGTAAATATATGCAACTCAGTTCGTACAGAATTACATTGATAGACGTGTCGCGGTATCGTAATTGTGTGAAGACAGTCTAAACTTTTAACGAAACGATGCCATTTTTGTTCAATGTCCATGGGAACCGGATCGTCCCATTCCAATTTTAATAACCATAGACTTTGTAACAATACCTTGCCAATAATAACAGACGGACATAATAATCCCAACGGGTCGAATATTTGAGAAACCGTTGACAAAATTACACGTTTACTGACCGTTGTATTACCGGTTTGAATCTGAGTGTTAAAATTAAAAGTATCAGTGACATTGCACCAACCTAGACCGAGTGTCCTGCACTGACTATGTTCGCCTAGATTTAAATTATGAAATACCTGATCATCTGTCAAAGGAACAGGTAATGACTCATCGTTGAGTTTAAAGTTAAAATTCCACTTACGTAACGGAAAGCAACCCGAATTTAATACGTCTACGGTTTTCTTGCAAATGTTCAGAAGTTCGACCTTATCCTCGCATGAGGTCAAGAGATCATCAACGTAAAAATCGTCATTAATGACTCTTTTGACCCTAGGATCAGTGCACTCTGCCGCTAATTGCTATAAACACCTTACACTTAGGAAAGGCGCCGATGCGGTTCCGTACGTAACTGTATTTAACCTATAATACTCAAGTGGCTTATTAGGATCGTCACGCCATATGATCAACTGTAAATCGCGTTGAGAAGGGTTTACCGTCACCTGTCTATACATTTTTTCACAGTCGGCCACAGCCGTGTACCTAAATTGCCTAAAGCGCAATAGTATTCCTAACAGGTCCCCTTGAATTGGAGGGCCTACTAGTTGGATGTCATTAAATGATTTCCCATTACTTGTCGCAGCACTGGCGTCGAACACAACGCGAAGCTTAGTAGTCGTGCTGTGCTCCCGAAAAACACCGTGATGCGGCATAAAGTAATGTGAATTAGCGTAAGAATGAACACGAGTCATGTGATTTAAATTAATGTACTCGTGTATAAATTCAGTATATAATTTCTTATAACTGATTGGTGCGCGTGATAATCGTTTTTCTAAGGACAGAAACCGACGTTCAGCCTGGAGAAATGACTCACCCAACGCATCGGCAGATTCTTTGAGCGGGATATGAACACAAAATCGACCACTACTATCGCGTGTAGTGGTCGTGGCGAAAGAGTGCTCACAGGCCCGTTCTTCGTCTGTGTGCGTATCCCGAATGCTAGGTAATTCTTCCAATTCCCAGAACTGACGTAACTGTTTGTCCATAGATTGAGTGAAATTACATTGGTTATGTCCTATGTCGCGTGAAATATTATTTATAGGACCCGAAATTATCCAACCTAACTTCGTATTCTGAAGGAACGGACCGTTCGGTAAACGTATCTTGCCATCGATAAGCAAGTCCCAAAATCGATCCGCACCTATTAAAACGTCTATATTTTGTTGTCCTAAAAATTGCGTATTTGCTAACTGTACATTGTCAGGAATCTTGAAACGTGTGCCTTGAACTTGTACAGGAGGCAATGAGGACATGATTTCTTTTAAAACAAAACATTTAATGTTCGTAGAATAAGCGTTAACGCGTGATTTAATTTCGATATCACAGGACTGCAACGCATGTGATATTGAATTGCCTATTCCTCGTATCTCGTGAGTGGACTGTATTAGCGGAATATTTAAACGTTTGCAAAACGATTGCGTAATAAAACAGCTTTGACTGCCACTGTCCAGAACCGTGCAAGCGGTGTGATAATTATTATGAATATCGGGAATCTCGACTAAAGCAGTAGATAACAAAACTGGTTCTACGTTAATGGATTTCGTATAAGTGTGCGTTTTCGTATTAGTAACTAGGACGACTTCCTTGTTACTGTGATTGTTTAGTGAATCCGAGAGTGGTGGCGAGTGGGGCGTGCGCGCATCGCTCGTCTCAGTCGCCGCTGTCACCGCGCAGCTAGTAGTAGGATTTGAATCTATAGGATGCAATAATGAGTTGTGCTTCTTATTACATTGTTTACAGGGACCGAATAAGCAGTTTTCTATAGTGTGTCCGGAATGTAGGCAGTTTTCACATAGATTGTGATCATTAACTATCTTTCGTTTCGCTTGTAAATCCATATTTGTGAATTTAGTACATGTGTAAAGTGGATGTTTACCGTTGCATACGACACACGATCTATGTGAGGGACGGGCCGTTGTTTTATTGGAAGAAGTATTGCAATGCGTTACTTGAGTTTTAACAGATGCATTAGGTTTTTTAACAACATCGGAATTGCTTTGCCGGTCTTTACTATGTGAAAGTGCCAAAGTTTCCAATAAATCAGCTCGGTGTTTAAGGAACTTTAATAATTGGTCTACCTTCAAATTAGTTTTAGAATCGGACAATAAAGAACCTTTATGCTCTTCCCATTCTCGTTCGGTTATCCTATCTAACTTGGAAACAACAATATAAATGATGAGCGTATCCCAAAATTGCGTTGGTTCGCCGAGGATTTTTAACGCGCGTAAATTGTTAATTACTACATCAATAAGTTTTCTAATTAGTGACGGTGATTCTTTAGGTAGTACTTGAATTGAGAATAACGCTTTAACATGACTGTGCACTAATAACCTAGAATTATCGTATCTATTGAGTAATAATTCCCACGCAACCGGGTAGTTACTCGACGAAATTTCAAGTGCGTTTATGACTAACTCGGCGCTTCCTTTTAGTGACGATTTTAAATAATGGAATTTCTGGATATCACTGATTTCGGTAGAATTATGCACTAACGACAAATAAGTATCCCTATATTCAAGCCAGTGTTCATATAAGCCGTCGAAGGTAGGCAATGTAATAGTGGGTAATTTTACGGATAAATGATTTTTAGCGTGCTGACACGTATTAGAACCGTTAGTAATCCCTTCTATATCGCTAAGTATAGATTCAGCCTGAGCAAGAGTGCTATAGTACGTATCTTCAAACAGCTGACGCTGATCCAGCTGCTCGTCTATATCACTGTCTGGAACGATTTCCTCTACTTTAGACTGAATCTCATTAAATTCAGAAAAAAGAATACTTGCGCCCTGTACGCGTAGCTTTAAACCGACTTTCGATTGACTAGTCATATTTGTAACGTCTATATTATTCAAATAGGTATTGAATTTAGTCAATCTACCCTTAACGATAGCGCGTTTTTTAATAAGATCGCGAACAATTTGCTCAGTTTTTTCGTTCATGTCCCTGTAGGGAGATCTATCGCGGGATTGACTATTATCACCATCCATAGCTCTTAACGACATTATAGTGGCTTGTAAAAAGTGGAGTACTCACGTGTGGAGGTAACCGCGTATGAAGCGTATGGAGTCGCGGTGACGCTCTGCGCAGTGGGCAACCCTCACCAACCAACTGGAATTAGATCACAAACGGTATTAGACTTGTAAGCTTGGCAGGTCTTGAAGACTGGAACTTGATGAACGCACCGTAAATTGCTCCTCTAGGGACCAGGTCTTCTTTCTTGTGCTCCAACTGTTGAAGCCTCTCGCGTGTATCTGCCCTTGACTCGTCGCTTGTGATGACTCGTTGTTTCACCTCGTGGCAGCGGCGGTGCAGCAAGTCCAAAGGTCGCTCTCTCGACGAATTAGCTGCGATGCTCCAAATTCTCGAGGATATGGCTCCGAATTATTGAGGATATGGCTCTGAAGGTCCAAATTATGTAGCGGCGTGATATAGCTACATATATTTCGTGTGGTTTGCTACTGTGCTCTGCTGCTATGAGGGTTTTCGTGATGGATTTAAATAAAAACAACGTTGCTGGTAAAGGTCGAAATGCGTAATGCGTATAATTTTCAAAATTTTGATACAGCGGTCAAGGAAGAGGGTGTGTGGGGACAATACATTTTTATTGGTTATTAAGATATCACGCCATATTGCTGCGCTCCGATTGGCGCACTCACGATCGCGCGATATGTGACGTATGTAGTACGTTACGGCCCTAACAAATTAGATTAGGTCAAAGTAGAGATAGAAAGGATTCTAATGATGTATAATACATAGCTGTAAGGTTGAAATTTAATGAAAATAAAGGCTACGAAAGTTTCGGTCTTAGCGAAAATGTAAGGAAAAACAGGCTCAAAATACGAGGGCCTCTATAAGGTAACAACGGCCGGTATAAAAGCCGGAACGAACGCCGGCACTGAGTCAGTCGCAGCCGAGCCACCGAAGAGGAAACAACACTAGAAAAAAGAAGACCGAAGCCTTCAAGATTTGAACTCTAGTGCAGTGTTTTATTCCGTTGCCCGTGGTCCCAGCCCCAGTATTATTTCCGAAAGTCGTCAAACGTTACGCATTCAGGGGTGCGTGGGTACGTGCGTCACCAGCAACGCAAGGAACGTACGTACAAGGGGCACAAGGGGGCGCATCGAAAAGTTTTCCTCCCCCTCCCCTCTTCGATTGGCGGAGCACCGTTGGTCATCCCGGTCCGTCCGCCACAATTTTCTTCATTGGAACAGCTTCAAATATTAACTTCTTCGCTATCAATATATCCTCGGCCGTAAACGCCGTAACACATATTCTTGATAAACTCATTTCATCCATTACAGTTATTTTATTGTACACAAACGCAAGCACTTCATTTATAACAATATTGCACGAACTACATTTTACAACATTCGAGGTCATTGCCCCGACAACAGCTGATTCTATACGCGCACGATTAAAAGTTGCGACGGTCAGTCCTCGACAAGCGCACGCGCGAGACTACTGTTACTATTATTATTTTTTATTTTTTTAGTTTTATCATTCTCTTATTTTAGAAGTTACAGGGGGGGGACACACATTTTACCACTTTGGAAGTGTCTCTCGCGCAAACTGTTCAGTTTAGAAAAAAATGATATTAGTAACCTCAATATCATTTTTAAAGACCTATTCATAGATACCCTACACGTATGGGTTTGGTGAAAAAAAAATTTTTGAGTTTCAATTCTAAGTACCTATGGGGGGCACCCCCAAAATTTGTTTTTTTTTATTTTTGTGTGAAAATCCTAATGCGGTTCACATAATATTCAAATTCAATTTTATTTGCATTCCACAATGTGTACTTAGGTGGTAGGTTAAAAATAATAGATCATTATGGACCCTGTCGGGCACAACAAAATATAAAAAGTAGGAGAGAGGAAGCCTTAAACGGTCTTTTTCAAATAAGCAAACTTATTTTAATATTGATGATGATAAAAAGATATAAATTTAATTGAAATTAAAATTAATTAGAATTAAATTGAAATTAAGTTTAAATGAAATTGAAATTAAATTGAAATTGAAATTAAATTGAAATTAAATTGAAATTAAATTGAAATTAAATTGAAATTAAATTGAAATTAAATTGAAATTAAATTGAAATTAAATTGAAATTAAATTGAAATTAAATTGAAATTGAAATTAAATTAAAATTAGATTGTGTATTGTGGTGATGATGCGGGACGTGTTGAATGAAACACGGTTTGAGTTACACTGCCTGTATTCTGGATAAACATGGTCTTACATACTATAATATTATGGTATCTACATACTACACCTACCATCGCAAAAAAAAAATACATACTAAGGTACAAAGTTTTTTTTTTTCACATCTGCACTACTTAAGTTCGCGTACATTATACATTGGCTTAAACAATTTTATTATTATTATATGTATTTATATTTTTTTTTATTGCTAAGTTTAGACTTCATAGAAATACAATTATCAATTTCTAAACAACTTCAAAAGTTACCAAGTTATAGCGGTCAGCTTGTGTTTACATTAAGATCCACTTACAATACTTATCGCTTTACTTATAACAATACAACATAATTATAACATTTAGTTGTTATGGTAAGCTACTGGCTATAAAGGTAACAAAAAAAAAATCAATATGTTAAGCTTTAAAAAGTTTTGTACGATTTTTATGAATTATATCTTCTCTATTATTTCTCATTATTTTCACATTACAGCCTAAATCTTCTAGCACTTTAAAAGGTCCCAGATAAACACTATCCAATTTACTTCCACTCGGGTTCTATAAGAGGATGTAACTACCTTTTTTATAATTTATAGGGTTAATATTTTTGTCGTATTGACTTTTTCTCTGCAGTTTACTTTTAACCAAATTATTTCTAGCATCACTTTGTGCGACTTGAAGTCTATATTTCAACTCTAGGGGGTAACTATGGAGGTTGTATAAAGGATCTACCCCACTACTAAGGTTACTAGGAATATTACATAACTTACCAAAGACCAGTTCGTGGGGAGTATATTGAGTTTCCGAATGTACCGTGTTGTTGTACGAAAAACACCAATACGGTAACCACTCGCTCCATGATGTAGGGTGACTTCCACACTCGATGCGCAGATAAGCCCCTAGATGTTTATGATTGTTCTCTAATGCTCCTAAACTTTCATGGTAGTATGCTGTTGATGTAAGATGGTCTATGTGTAAAAGCTGACATACCTCTTTCATCGTCGAAGATACAAACTCCGTTCCTCTGTCCGTGCCGATTGCCCGCGGAATACCATACCTCAAGATGAAATTGTTGACGAATGATCTTGCAACACTTACCGTGTCTTTATTGCGTAAAGGATATGCTTCGACAAATTTGGTAAGCTCACATTGTAATGTGAGAATATAAGTGTAATTGTCATCGTCTTTCGGCAATGGACCGACCAGATCAAGGTATACCTTTTCAAATGAAGAATGTGCTGTACTCGTTATTTCCATAGGTTGTTTCTTATTTATTGAATATTTCTGCTTTTGACATTGCTCACACTTTGATACGAAATCTCTTATATCTTTTTCCATACTGGGCCAAAAGTAATTTTTTTTAATATTATTAGACATCCGCCTGATACCTGCATGACCACTTGTGGGCAATAGATGAAAATCATTTAGGATTACCCGCCTATCATCCACATTATTTATTTTCTGTACTCCTTTTAATATGCAGATGCATGGGCCGGACCATTTATCATCATTCTTAATGCTCTCTATTAACCCAGCGATAAAATGATTATTCGTATCGTTTTTATTAACGCATAGCTCGCGAACATTTATTCTTTTACACAATAATCGCAAATCTCTCATCATTCCGACTCGCGTAAACGATGATCGAGCATAATTTGGATTTAAATAAATAATAGATTTACTTGGTGTGTATATGAAATAGTCAGAGTATTCTAACAAAGTCTGACTTTTTAATTTATTTATTTCTTTACTCGTGGTTAAAGACAATTCGATAAAATTACTTGGTTTTTTGATAATTTCCACAACTTTAGTTTGTTCAAACCCTGAGCTAGATGAAATATTGTCAGCCGCCGATGCTTTTGCTACGTCTGTATGTTCATGCTGCGCAATTTGCGCATGCGTGATAAAGCGTCGGCCGCTGTGTTTTTGCTGCCTTTTAAATATTCAATTGTAAAATTATATTCCTCAAGCTGTAATCGGAATTTAAGTAAACGACTAGACGGATCCCGGATTCCGAATAGATATATTAAGGGTCGGTGATCGGTTTGTATTTTAAACTGCCTACCATACAAATAGGGCCGAAAGTATTTTACGCTCCAAACTATTGCTAAGAGCTCCTTTTCAATAGTTGGGTACCTTCTTTCGGCTTCGTTTAGGCCGCGACTAACGTAAGCAACTGGCCTCCCATCTCCATTGCAAAGAACCGAACCTACGGCCGTCCCAGATGCATCTGTTTGCAAGATAAATTTGTTATCTTTTGAGAAATTTGGGTATTGAAGAACTGGTGGGGTTACTAAGCTCTTTTTGAGGTATTGAAATGAATTTTCGCAATTATCAGTCCAAACAAATGGAACATTTTTACAGCATAGTTTATTCAGTGAGTTAGCGTATTCCGCGAAGTTTGGTATGAATTTCCGAAAGTAGTTTACAAAAGCTACAAAACGTTTTACTTCTTGTGCATTTTGGGGTCTGGGATAATTATCAATCGCCTTAGTTTTCTGAGGGTTTGGTAAAATACCACTTTCCGACACAACGTGTCCTAGATATAATATTTCCTTTTGTAGAAATTTGCACTTCTCTGGATTAAGTTTCAAATTCACTTTACGAAGCCGACTAAGTACATCCGTCAAATTTTGATTATGATTATTCAAATTCCTTCCAAAAACAGCTAAGTCATCTTGATATACTAGACGCTTTTTTTTTTTTTTTGCGTGGTAAAATCATCAAATGAGTCCTCCCACCCCGGGCAGGGCGGGAGGGACTGTCAGACTTGTACTGACTAAAATCCACGGTGTCCTTCAATAGCCCTTTATGTTCCGGGGTCACGGTAATGAGATAAGTCCCGCGACCCCGGCAGGCTTTGGCCCTCTACAGAGGGGGCCCCGTCATTATGCTGACGCTCTTTGAGGCGCGCGTGGAACACAACGCGCCGTCGACCCGGGCATGGTCCATGGTCGGGCAGCGAGTTTTCTCGCCGCCCGCATGCCCGCGCCTACGGTGGCCGGAGATCGTCTTGCGACGTCCGTCGCCGTGGGCGTCCACCACTGCGAGTGGGGCGGAGGGAGGACACTGTCCTCTCTCTCACGCGGCCCGCCTCCTCCTTCGCGAGCATGACTGCTTCGCAGAAGGAGGCGACCGCTTCCCACTCCGTCTCGCCCCGCAGCATGGCCGCGACCAATGCCGGGCGCGAGAGGTCTCCGCCTATCGCCGCCGTGAGGACACGTCGGTGCTCTGCCCAAGCGGGGCAGTCTTGCACCGTATGCTCTACTGTGTCCTCCGGGCGATCTTCGCAGTGGTGAAGTTTTTCCCTTTCTCCTTAGACACAGGTACCTCCCGAAACTTCCGTGTCCGGTGAGGACCTGCGTCATGCGGTAGGTTAGGACGCCGTGACTCCTATCCAGCCACTCCTCAAAGAGGGGTCTTACCGCCGCGATTGCGGCGTGCCCGGCCGTCGGTTGCGACAGTCGTCCCCTCCATACTGCCCTGAGATCGCGCCGGACCTCCTCTCGCCGCGCCTCGACTTCTCGAGGCAGCGTGGAAGCACCCCGGCTCTGCGCCTCCACGCGCCACTCATAGACGCGCTGGAGGGCAGTCGCCTCCAGATCCCAGGGCAGTAATCCGGCAAGCAGGTTGGCCGATTCGCCGGCGATCGTGCGGTATCCCCGGATCATCCGGATAGCCATGACCCTCTGGCATGCGACCAACTTTAGTGGTCGCGTCCGGATGCTCAGGGCCCACACGGGGGCCCCGTAGAGGGCCATGGACCGCACGACACCGGCGTACAGCCTACGGCAGGAGGAGTTTGGCCCGCTGAGATTAGGCAGCAGTCGCCTGAGGGCGGCTGCTGCCCGGTTCAGCTTTGGGGCCAAACTCAGGAAATGCTCCCTGAAGTTCCACCGGCTGTCGAGGACGAGTCCCAGGTACTTCATCGTCCTCCCGACGCCGATGCGAACCCCCTCCACCGTTATGTGGGACTCGGACCGTGGCGCGTTAACGCGGCCATGAAAACACATGGCCTCCGTTTTGTGCAGCGCCACTTCGAGTCCCAGCTGCCGGATCCTCTCGACGACTGTCGCAACCGCTTGCGTCGCCAGGTCGGCCGCCGCCTGGTGCGACTCTCCCTCCGCCAGGACGAGCGTATCGTCAGCGTAACATATTACGCTGACGCCGTCAGGGAGGTCGCCGCGCAGCACCCAATCGTATCCGATGTTCCACAGGGGCGGCCCCAAGACCGATCCCTGTGGAACACCGCACGATATCTCTCGCCGGTTCCACTCTCCCCGGTGACCGGGGTAGATGACGGCTCTGTCCGTCAGGTAGTCCTCGACTATGCGACGGAGGTAGGTCGGCACCCGGTGTGCCTCCCTGATGCAACTCCAGGGCAGGGTGTTAAAGGCGTTGGTGATGTCCAAAGACAATATACTAGACGCTTTTCGTAATTTAGTCCAGACATTGCCAGAGTCATCATGCGGGAAAAAGCATTTGGGCTAGTTTTTAATCCCATAGGTAACCTAGTCATCTGATATTGGTTTTTGTTAGTTGTGAATGCCGTGTAGGGTCTACTGTGGGGGTGCAAACTAGCCTGATAAAATCCTTGATAAAGATCTAAATGCGAGAAATACATAGACCCGGATAACGAATCTAATATGTCACTAATGTTTGGTAACGGAAATTTATCGTCCTGAATATGGTTATTTAATTTTCTATAATCTATAACAACCCGCCATTTCTTCAACCCTTTTGCATCTTGCTTTTTTGGTACTAGTAATAAAGGACTAGATCACTAGACCATGGGCTTCTACTTTCTTCTATTATTCCGTCGTCTAACATCTTTTGTATTTGCTTATCAATCTCCGCTTTTTGCGAATGAGGTAAGTGATAAGCTTTAGTATACACTGGGGTCGAATGAGGTTTCAGTTCAATAGTTTGCTGATATAAATGAGTAGTAGATAACTTATCACCTGGTAGGTGAAAAACGTCCGGGAATTTAGCACATATATTCTCAATAGATTTAGTTTCTTCTTCATTCAACCCATCTAGATTTAATAAAGAAAATAATCTTTTTACTCTATCAAAATTCATAACCGGTTTATTAAACTGACAAATTCTATAGTCACTTAATTTTGATGTATGCAATGTAAGATTGTGTAAATAAACATTTTCTTCTCTAGTATTTAATATTCTAACTGGAACTTTACCATTTATAGGCTTCACGATCAAGTTAGCAACGAATACGCCTTCGCATAGTTCCTGACATTCAATCACCGATTCGTCTAACGAATTTACTTCGATATAATGCACCGACTCACTTCGAGCGGAAATCTTTAAGGGGCTATTCATACTATCGACCTTATCAAACGGTAATGTCATCGGTTTTCCTGTAAGTGAAGTCAACTGTAAAGATTTCAACTCAAAATTTAAAATAGCTTTATAAGTTTGAAAAAAGTCTTGACCTAAAATACCGTTAACTTTGGATGGTAAAGTTTTCAATACATAAAATTTATGTTTAAATGTCTCGTTATTACCACGCAAATTGATACATACATAGCCTGCAGACATGACATCACCGCCTATTCCTTTAATTCTAAGTGTCTCTACATGGAAAGGTATTTTTTCAACCACTTATGGTCATGATGACAACCGATATCGAACGAGATTTTATTTAAAGAATTGAAACTATACAGGGTGTCCAGTAATGAATGGATAACCTTGAAATGGGTCATAGTAGAACTAAAGGCGATTCAGAAAAAAATACAAAAAAAAATCAATACCGAGTATTTCCTAAGATATGAGACTTTTAAGAATATTGATAATTTTTGGTACCCTACTTTACATTCTTGCACACCACGACCACAAATTGATGAATTCCATCATTTTTTTATTGTTAAAATAATCTACATTAACTGAGCTAATAGATGAGCAGTAAATAATAACACTGCTACTAAACAGCTTTTTAAAAAATGAACTCGAATTAGTACTTTAGTGAAAAAATTGAGAAAAACTTCGTTATGACAAAGTTTAAGCAACCATAGCATGAAAAAAATGTATGGCAACACAGGTGACCAATAATTTTAAAATAATATGCACTTAATGCAGATTTCAAAATGGTATTACTTATCATTGTACCTAATGTAAATAATGAATTATTGCTAATTGTGTCTGAAAGGAGAGAAAATTGCTGCTGAGAAAAGTTTGAAATATTCAGGTATTCCAGGTAAACCCCACACATTTTAAGAATTTCACCGAAGAAAAAAAAAGTCTCATCTTCTAGACGCTTCGAATGACACCTATTTCAAATCTGTTGGATACCTTCACCCACCTTCACCCAGGTTAGGTTAGGTTAGCAAATTTCTCTCCTTTCAAACACAAATAGCAATTATTCATTATTTTCAATAGTTAAAACGATGAATAAAACTATTTTGAAATCTGCATTAAGTGCATATAATTTAAAAATAATTGGTCACCTGTGTTGCCATACGTTTTTTCGTCATTGTACCTATTGAAATTAATGAATAATGGCTATTTGTGTTTGAAAGGAGAGAAATTTGCTAACCTGACCTGGGTGAAGGTATCCAACAGATTTGAAATAGGTGTCATTCGAAGCGTCTAGAAAATGAGACTTTTTTTTTCTTCGGTGAAATTCTTAAAATATTTGGGGTTTACCTGGAATACCTGAATATTTCAAAGTTTTCTCAGCAGCAATTTTCTCTCCTTTCAGACACAATTAGCAATAATTCATTATTTACATTAGGTACAATGATAAGTAATACCATTTTGAAATTTGCATTAAGTGCATATTATTTTAAAGTTATTGGTCACCTGTGTTGCCATAAATTTTTTTCATGCTATGGTTGTTTAAACTTTGTCATAACGAAATTTTTTCTCAATTTTTTCACTAAAGCACTAATTCGAGTTATTTTTTTGAAAAGCCGTGTATTAACAGTGTCACTATTTACTGCTCATCTACCAGCTCAGTTAATGTAGATTTTTTTACAAAAAAAAAAATATGGTATTCATCAATTTGTGGTCGTGGTGTGCAAGAATGTAAAGTAGGGTACCAAAAATTATCAATATTCTTAAAAGTCTCATATCTTAGGAAATACTCGGTAGTGATTTTTTTTTGTATTTTTTTCTGAATCGCCTTTAGTTCTACTATGACCCATTCCAAGGTTATCCATTCATTACTGGACACCCTGTATATTACATTAGGGTCGAAAAAAATTATGAAGAGATTCCGTGACTACCTGCTCCTCAGATGTCGTCGGTTCGTTGTCTGCCTCAGCTTCAATAGCGTTGGCGTTTCCGGTAGCTGGAGATCTTCTAACCCTATTGTTGAAAGTACGACCACGATAGTAATTACCTCGCCGGTTTGGTCTCGTGCGGGCTCCTGAGTCCTGTCGACTATTGTATTGCGAGGGTTCACGTGAAAAGTTCCTTGAGTAATATCCGCGCTGCCGACCATTACGGCCTCGACCTGTAAAAGCCTTATTCCAAGAGTCTTCTGCAGTACTCGACTGCGCCTGATACATACCTAATACTTCCGCTGAATCAGCTGATGTTGACACTTCTTCATCCTGGGCTGCTTGTATCGCGTCCGTGAGCGATGAAAAGTTGCGCGCTGCGATAATTGTGCTCAGCCTCCCATTTCCCAGACCGTCCGCGAATCGTTTTATAGCGTATTTTTCATTGATTGCTTTCAAAACATTGTATTTAGTTTGTTTGAGAAATGGTGAGCTCCACAAATAACTCGGTTATCTCCTTACCAAAATCAGCTACCGACTTATTCTTCTGTGATGCCCTCTGCAACTTAGCCTGGAGCGCAGTGGGCGATTTTTTTGCAAGCAGTAGCTGACGCATATCCTTTATCAGAACCTCCGTAGAACTATAATATTAGAAGATAATTTAAGTTTGGCACTTTGAGAAAGCCTGCTTTTCAAAACGAACATGATTAATTTTTTTCTTACATTCTGGCCCGTCAATAATTGAGTCGTAATATTCAATATTCTCGATTATTTTTTTAGTAACATCCTCATCGTCGTTCATGACTGGTAAGAGATTCAGAGCAATTTTCAAATCAAAACATGTTTGTTTATCCATAGTGCAAAGCTTTTCCTTACCCTTATTTCTAGAACACAACTCAACAATCTCGTTATATAAACCTCGGAACTCAGAACTATATTTATTAATTAACTCAACAGATTTTTCATCAATAAGATGCTTCTTGATATCACCTTTTATATTAGTAATTAAGGAACTATATTGACTATATAAAGTATTTGCTTCTGCTAGTTTTGATACACTTATGCCTCCCTGTCGGCGATTAGGGCCTATTTTAATTAAGTAACTTCTAATTTCTTTCAAATCTTTATATAAGCTTTCTAAAATATCAGCCATCCCATACACAAAAATAAGACAAGTTTACGTACATTATAATTATAATGGTGTGGTGCCTCAGCCAGCATATCTACTAAATGAACTTTGGCTCTAATACATTGAGCATAATACTTACTAAATATACGTTAAAATAAGAAAAGAGTACGGTGCGATAACATTATTTTCTCGTTCAAACTGTTCTCACTATTGGAACTCACTGAAATCACTCACATCACAACACTGATTCACCTTTCTCCACTTGACGTCGCTCTCGCCGAAACAAACTCGCATATCTTTGCAATGCGAACTCGTTTACTCGACGGTCAACCAGCCTTTCATGACACCTCTTGTATATTCGCCAAGCGACATAAACGCCTCCCAGCGTTAGGATAATACAGATCACCAGCAGAGTATAGTTGATGGCTCCAATGTGGTTTTTCAGTGTTTCTAAATGCGCAATGTTATCTGCTCCACCAGCGGCGGTTGCGGCGGTTTGCGCTAGAATCACTTCTTCTGTTTTTGTTTGAGAACCACCCATTATGAAGAAGAATACTTGCAGAGATATTTACTCGCACACAAGACGATTGCACTAAGTTCGTTAGCGTAGTAATTCATCTTTACTTTTTTATTCTTGATCACTTCGATGTAGGTATTTCTATTAGGGACCTCCCGATATGGTCATGGAATGTAACTCGAGGCAGACCGCAGGCAGGGTCGCCATGTATTGTGGTGATGATGCGGGACGTGTTGAATGAAACACGGTTTGAGTTACACTGCCTGTATTCTGGATAAACATGGTCTTACATACTCATACTACAAACTAAATCAAATGAAATTAAATTGAAATTACATTAAAATTTACTTGAAATTAAATTGAAATAACATTAAAATTTTATTGAAATACAAACAAAATTAATTAAAAAAAAGATTCATTAAATTTTGTTTTGTCGTTTAAATATTCACTCACACTATAATAGCATGTTTTGATTAGGAACTTTTTCAGTTTTTTTACAAATATATTTGCTTTTTCTTCTTTTTTTATTAATTCAGGTAGTTTGTTGTATATTTTAATTGACATTACATAGGGACTTTCTGAATGTATTTTTAGACGGGAAAGTGGAATGTTTAATCTTGACTTGTGTCGGAGTGTGTAACGTGTTTGTATGTCCTCGCGCTTTGTATAAAATCCTTGATACCTACCAAAGAGATTTAAAAGAACTATAGAGCGGGCATTGGGAATATTGTCATACAAAAATGTTGATGTCGGGCGTCAGTAGCGCTATCTAGCGTTGTGTAGCAAAACCACGTCTTAAAGTAATTCATCAGAATGTATTTCAGCCATTACACAATAGATGGCAGAACTGAGCATCTTGTGATAGGGGCGCAACATTTTAGAATGGCACAATTATCGATACATAAACATCGATAAAGTTAACTAGGAAAAGTAAAGTAAAATTAAAAAGTGTGTAACCCTTTTTAATTTTTTTCTAATATTTAAATCCAGGCATCCGGGCAGAACAGAAATTAAATTATTAGTTATTAATACAATCCTATATTATCAATTTGACGATTATGTTCAACAGTATTGTTATTAATCTATCGTCATTAACTTAGTCAATGAACAACATAAAAAAATGTTTTTTTTTCGCTCGTATGATTTGATGAAAACGTCTTTTTCTTTTGACCAACTTCCACCGTCTCGATTTTATTCTTCCCATGTCATAAAATGATCCTAACATTAAATGTGTCAAACGGCATGAAAATAAATGTTTTAATTAATTTTTGTGGACAGCTCGCCCTTGAACAAAATAAAAATGTTTCAAAAGGGAGCTAGTCTCCTAAAAAAGTTTTTCCGTAAGTATCTCTTTCATTCATAAACAAGACAGTATACGAAATTAATCATTTGGTATTTTAATTACTCTTCGACTTAATAAATATCGATAACACATATCGATAAACAGACAACTCTAATTCTTTAGCATATTGTCGTACAGCTACTGAGCAACAGATGGCGTTTATTTAAAAAATGCAAGAGTTCTAGAATAATATCAGACAAACTCTTAAAAACCAGGTAAAAATAAAAAAATATTTAGGAAAACAAATTGATTTCAAGTCCACATGTTTTCTTATATCTTGATTTGCAGTTACGCAAAGCGCAACTAGGCATATTTTCCTATAATCGTCCAACGAAGTTTGAATTTTGACGCACGGTCACACGACCTGTCAGGCGGACGTCTCAAACTAGACTGGTCGAGTTTTTACCGAGTGGTAAAAATTTGTGGATCACAACTTTCTTCGTGATGTCCCGTCTATTGCTCGTATATAGTTTAATGTCTTTGATACCTACGAACAAATTTGCAGGTTTCTAATATATGTATATACTGGGTAGTGTTAAAATATTATAATTTTGGAAGTAAGGTTTGCAGCTGTCAGTTTGATCGATGTTTGCTAGGATTCTAATTAGTTTTTTTTTGAAGGGTAAATAATGTTGGCGCGTCCGTGCTGTTTCCCCAAAGTGTAACGCCATAGCTTAGCCATGCATAAGCATACGCATAGTATGTGGTCAGCGCTGTTTGAAGATAAGTGGTTTTTTTTATTTCACGGAGAGCGTATGAGGATCTTGAAATTTTTGTTCTAAGTTTAAATATGTGCGATTTCCAATTTACATTTGTATCCAAATTTAGTCCCAGCAAGGTAAATTCTGTAACAGTTTCCAGTTTTGTGTTATTAAAAGCAGGCCTGTCTCACTCCGCGGTGTAGGCATAAAACTGCAAGTAGTTGTGGGGCCATTTTGTCGTGGCCCATTCACTACGGCTGCCACGCGTCACCCGTTCCGCACGCGCTCCGTCTCCTTTATTTATTTTTGTTACGTTACGTGTAGTTACGCACAAGTTTCTTGCTTTTGGTGCTTTTGGGAAATTAAATAATATTATTATGAAAAATAAAATATATACACACATCAAAAGTGTCTAGGGATCAAGCATTTTTATGCGGATTTCTTGAGATTGAGATGTGGCTTTGTAATAAATTTATGATTTTATAAATTTATATGGATCCTTTTTGGTGCATTTCATAATTTGAATCAGGAACTGTGAATCAAATTCGAGTAAAAGATGAAAATCAGCTGTCAATATTTTCCCTATAAAAACATACAACGCATTGAAGACATTATTAGTGCTACTGTTTCCCTACTACTGATTAAAACCAACGTTATTATGGAGCGGCGACGTCATTTAAGCAGGGAAGAAATGCTCAGAGCCGTGGGAATGATAGAAGCTGGTTCCCGGCAACGTACTGTGGCTTTAGCTCTGAATACAAGTCAGAGTGTTATCAGTCGACTTTGGACACGTTACCGAAGCACTGGTACCGTGGCTGAGTGCCATGGAGGACGGTATCGCTGCACCACACGGAGACAAGACCGATACATTCAAATCTTAACTCGAAGAGCTCCAACAATAACCGCCATGATGTTAGCCGTGAGGCTTCATCACTCTTCAGGGAACTTAATTAGCGACCAAACAGTCAGAAACCGCTTGCATGAAGTGAACCTTCATTCCCGAAGACCGCTACGGGTACCACCTATAGCAATGCACAATCGTAGGATTCGATATCAATGGGCTCTTGAACACAGAAATTGGGCAGAAGAACAATGGCGTTTCGTGTGCTTTTCTGATGAGTCTCGTTTCGGTATGAGACCGGATACAAGACGTATACGACACTGGAGAACCCCTGGACGCCAACAGCGATTAAAATCCTGCCAGGAAGTCCATCCTTATAGTGGTGGAACCATCACGGTATGGGCGGGTATTTGGATCGGCGGAAGAACTGAGTTGATTTGGATCAGAGGCAACCTCAACGCTCAAATTTATGCTGAGACGATTGTATCAGACGTCATCGTTCCTCTACAAGTGCAAATCGGTCCCTTATTTCAGTTAATGCATGATAATGCACGACCGCACACCGCAAGAGTTGTAAGACAGACTCTCGCCGCAGCTAACATCAATGTCCTGCCCTGGCCTGCTCAGTCGCCAGACTTGAATCCGATTGAGCATGCATGGGATATGCTACAGAGAAGAGCTCTGCCGAATATGGAGGGTATCCAGTCGCAAGAAGACCTTTTTTTGTTGCTGCAACGAACATGGGCGGCCATTCCACAGCGTGATTTGGATGAACTCATTTTGAGTATGCCAAACCGATGTTCTTGTGTTGTTAGTGTTCGCGGTAGAAACACGGATTATTAATTGTTTAAGTTACCCAATAAAATTTTAAAGAAAACTGTTATTTCAGTCTTTTTTTCGAACTTTTGTGTTAGTGGTTCAAATGTCAAAAATCCCTTTATTAGGAAAATGGCAAATTTCTTTATTAATGCAAAGGTGACTTGGTTTATCGTTACTGTGACAAACGAAAACACTTTATTTGATGAATCCTTAAAGAAAATTTTAATTAATATCAATCAGGAGAAAAGTTATTGCAAAAATATTTGTTGATCCCTAGACACTTTTGATGTGTGTAGTACATTATTTAGTAATGATCAACAAAATTATCTCCCTGTTTGTGAAGTATGGGCTTAACTGATCATGATTAGGTAGGTTACAAGTTTGGAAATGAGGCGAGATACTAAGTGGGGGGGGGGTGAGCCTACTGGACGACCAAGATAAAAAGAACGACACTTTCACTCACCTTAAGCTGAGTACTAAGAATTAAGATCGGTAGAAAGTAGAAAGATGTTTGCGTTGTTGTTTAAAAGTTCTAACTCAGAAAATGGCCACACTACGCATTCAAGGTCAGCGGTCGTAATTCGCGCCACTTTTTTACCTACCTACAAAGACACGCAACGCGGGGCCTGTGACAGTATGCGATAGTAATTGGTCGGTTACTAGGTTGAGTGCAAAATAATAAGGACTGGCTATTTTGCCATAGACGATAAAAATCTTTTAAATATTATTCTTTTTTTTTTGTAAGATAAATGTTCAAAAATATAACAATAATAGGTAGAAAAGATAATATTATTATAAATATTATTCCTCACGTATTCTTTATGGTAGTAATCGATGACGAAATCAAAAAGATATAGGCTGATGATAAAAACAAAATTCCTTGAGGAACATAGGTATTTATGGTAATAATGTAATTTAACAAATGCATAAAATACGCATAGGTACCTACCTATTTGTGCCTAAACTCGCAAGTCGCAACCCTATTGAGCTTGACCCATAGTAACCTTTTAATGTCGTTGGCGTCAGATAAACCAACATATACTCTCGCGCGTAATCATTCAGTACATTTTTGCTTGCGCACGGGAAGTTTAGGCTATTATAAAAGTAGGTGGGCGGTACGGCTGCCAGTTAAAATGTACTGTATTCTCTCGTTTATAGATTTTACATTTGTTTGATTTTTTTTTGGAGTAGTCCTTCTGTACCTATAGTACTATTATGTATTCTGTGTTAAAAGTAAAATCTATATTTAAAGGTGTTTTTTGATGAGGATGAAAAGCCATTATTTTAGTTTTATGGTAGTTTATTTCGAGGTTGTGTGCGTTCATCCAAGTGACGATTTTGGTGAATATTTTATTTAGTTCTTCGTTTAGATTTAAATTATTTTTACACGAGACTAGTAGGGAAATGTCATCCGCGAATAAAACACATGGTCCCTCAATGATTTTAGGTAAGTCATTGATATAATATATATATAAAAAATTGAAGACATCCTATTACACTTCCTTGGGGTATTGAAGCACTTATTGATTTACTGTTTGATCGGACTTTTTCAATTTCTTTTTTTTGGTTGTTAAAAAATTCAATTTCTACTGTTTGCTCTCTGTTTTTTAAATAAGACACTAGCCATTCATGAGCTTTTCCACGAATACCTATTCTGTGTAGTTTGTCTAGCAATATATTATATTGAACTTTGTCGTAGGCCTTGGTCATATCCAATAATATACCTACTGCGTATTTTTTATCATTGATGATATCAAGTACTCCTTGCACGAATTTGTAAACTGCCAAAGTTGTTGAGCGGTTTTTGCGAAACCCCTTTTGGCATTCGTCGAATATTTTATATTTTTCGCAAAATTTGTATATCCGAACACACATGGCTTTTTCAAAGATCTTTGAGGCTGTAGGTAGGAGAGCTATGGGGCGGTAATTGTTTGGATCTTGTTTTGAATTTTTTTTATGGATCGGTTTGATGAGTGACTTTTTTAATAGATCGGGAAAGGTACCTTCTTCAAATGATTTATTTATTAAGAAATGGAACGGTAGCGTCAGTTCGTCTGCGCATTTCCTTACTAAGGTTGGTGGGATTTCGTCTATGCCATGGCTACTTTTATTCTTTAGCTGTTTTATTAGACGGTTTACTTCCCAAGGGTCTACAGGGCTAAGGAACATGCTATTTTCTGTGGGGTCAAGCACGAAGCCGATGTCAGAGTCCTGGTTGCCAGGTAGTCTGCCGCTCTCCCCTATTGATGCAAAAAAGTTATTAAAAGTGTCGGCTACTTGTTTAGGTTCGGATATTGTGCTTGTGTTATCATTAATTTATTAGCAGTTTTATGTTGTTTTTTTCATTTTTAGATTTCTTGTTCGTTCTCTCATTTATGATGCTCCACATTGTTTTTACCTTGTTATTTGATTTATTAATTTTATTTATATATTCCTTTTTTTTAGCTATCGTTACTACTTTTTTTAAAGGTTTTTCATATTTTTTATAATATTTTCTAATTATTGGATTTTTTGTTTTTAACGTTAGTAATTTTAATAGCCTTTTATTATTACTAGAGATTTTAATACCTGTAGTCAGCCAGTGTTTTTTAATTTAGTTTTGAGTTTAATTTTTTGCAAAGGAATAGATTGGTTCGGGCATGCGGGCGGCGAGTAAAGGGCAACTCGCTGCCCGACCATGGACCATGCCCGGGTCGACGGCGCGTTGTGTTCCACGCGCGCCTCAAAGAGCGTCAGCATAATGACGGGGCCCCCTCTCTAGAGGGCCAAAGCCTGCCGGGGTCGCGGGACTTATCTCATTACCGTGACCCCGGAACATAAAGGGCTATTGAAGGACACCGTGGATTTTAGTCAGTACAAGTCTGATAGTCCCTCCCGCCCTGCCCGGGGTGGGAGGACTCATTTGATGATTTTACCACGCAAAAAAAAAAAGGAATAGATTGGTTTAATATAGAGGTTATTTTATCGTTGAATATTTTGTAGTTTTCATTTATATCTTTGTCTGGTAGCAGCAGGTCATTCCAGTTTTGTTTGCTTAATATTGTTTTGAATTTTTGTATATTTTTGGCATCGAATATTCTTTTTTTTTGTGTACCAGATTGTTTGTTTTAATTGCTGTGGTATGTGTAGTTCTAGAATGGTTGCGCTATGGTCTGAAAAACCCAAATCCTCCACTGTGGTAGCCATTTTTTTATTGGTAAAATTTGTGAAAATTAGGTCCAAACAGGTTGAAGTGGTTTGTGTTATTCTTGTTGGTGATTTAATATGCTGTAAATAATTGAATTCTGACATGAGTTCAAGGAATGAGCTTGTTTTTAGGTTTTTATCAAAAATATTGATGTTAAAATCTCCCCCTATAATTATATTGAATTTGTTATATTTATTATTAAGGTAACTTAAAATTAGTTTTAGTTGGCCATAGAAAATTTCTTCCTCCCTCCTATTCCAATACATAACTACAAGTACCAGGTTTTCTTTAGATAATTCAATAGCACACACTTCAAATACATTTTCGATTGACATTTCTGCGATGCCCGTTATCTCCATGCAATCTATATGTTCCTGTAGGAGAATGCAGACACCTCCGCCGCCTCTGATTTTCCGGCAGTATGATGCAGCGATTTGGAATCCGTTGAATTGCATAAGGGCTATTTTTTCTTGGGATAACCAGGTTTCGGTGATGCATATAGCTTTATACATTGGGTTTTCCGTTATGAAAGTTTCTAAAATATGTTGTTTATTGTACATGCTTTGGATGTTCTGAAACAGTATTTTAAATGGTAGGTCGGTGCTTTCGAAAGGAATTATTTTCAGTTTTTTCTTCAGTCGTCATCAATTGGCTGTTATTTTGGTTTAGCTGGTTGTAGTTGCAATCGCCTTGTGTGATTCGCTTCAATTCTCCTATGGTGTTGTTTTGGTGGGTTTCGTTTGTTTCATATTGTTTAATATTAATCCCTTGTCCATCGACATATAATTGGTTATTTCTGATTATCGCAAATAAGCCTTTTCTTCGTGCCTTAAGCATTTCTTCTCGCATCACATATTTTTCCTTGCGTGCATTTTCATCTAAGTATTCAGAGATAAATAAGCGGGTGCCCTTGAGCATATATCCATTTTGTATAACAAACTTTGTCATCCTCTTACTTATTAGCTCAATAACGAGTGGTCGATTTTTGCTATGACTTCTGCCTATTCTGTATGTGTCTTCTATATAACCTGTCAGATCCACATTCATCGTGTCGCGAAATAATTCAATCAGTCTGCTGTGGAGGATGTATTCTGGTTCTTTGTCAAATTCAACGAAACCATAGAGAACTATTTTCTTTGTATTGGTTTCAGTGCAAGTCATATTGGGAGGATTTTTCGTTATTGACAGATCTTTAATTTCTTTTTTTAGTTTTTCATTTTCTTTTTCAAAATTTTCTATCTTGCTGTTTATTTTCCCTATATCTTGTATACTTTGCTCGTTTAGTTTTTGTAAGGCGTCGGTTTTTTGTTCCATATCTGCTCTAAGTTTAGTTATTGCTTTTTGTATTTCACTCTGTATTGTATGTTTAAGTTCCGTTATAATTGATTTATTATTTTCCTTCAGCCGCAGTATTATAATTTCACTTAAGTTTTCCAGCGTAAGTTCAGCTTGGATGTTCGATTCGTGTGTGTGAAATGCATCGCCTAGTATGCTCAGGTCCTCAGAACCTATTGTTGAGTTTTGAGAATGAATGGTTCTTTTCCTAATAGTAACCTATTACCCAAGTATTATATATAAAAATCAGCTTTTATGCTATACCGTAAGTAAAATTATAATTTCGTGAACATTAAGGGTGTCTGGCGAGGGGTTGCCACCATGTTAAGTGTCTGGCTAATGAGCAAACATCATCTACTTATTACCCAAGTATTATATATAAAATCAGCTTTTATACTATAACGTAAGTTAAATTATTTTTTAGACACCTTTAGTACCGTTTATCTGCCAAAGCCACCATAACCCAAACTACATAATGGTCCATCGTTCTTACCAGTGTTGGGAGCATCCGCTGACAAACTTTCAGCTTTTATAAAATAACGTAGGTCTGGGGTTCACGGGCTCTTGCTCTATAATATTTGATCAGGTTTAAGTAAAATCAACCGCACATCAGTAGTAACTTTTGCTTTACAAAATTGAACCGTAAACTGTAACATAAGTGAGTTGTCACTGTCAAATGCTTACCACAGAGGGACGACGTCTTAAAGCGAGAGTTTCACTGTGGGAAAGAGACAGCTATACAAGTCGTCTAGCGCCATCTCGTTTCCACAGTGGAGTCATGGTAGGCCATCAGATGTGTGGTTGAGTTTACTTATGCTCTTAATCTCTCATGGACCATTTTCTTCACTAAAATAAAAAACAATCGAATTCAGATTTAAAAATTATAATACATTTACACAATATCAATAAATTCAAATATCTTGGTGTTCAACGCTTTTGCGTAGAGGTAGTTTGAAGTATTGCACTCAGCTTTTTGCTATTGTCTATTTTCTAATCTTATTAATTACAAATCTTTTTGTCGAATATTTTTAGGGTCTAGGATTCGGTTCGAAAGTATAGTCCCTGATACCTGAATTGAAGTATTTGGAAAGTTAAATTTCGTTTGTATGAGGGAAGAGTTAGGAATATAATTATTTCTTAGGTATTTAATATTTTCGTTGGATAAATTAGAGAAAGGTTTGGAATCGAATAATCGGATCCGAGATCTGTATCACACTCGAAAGTAACAGTGCAGGTTTTATTGAAATATATCGTAATATTAATCAATTTATATCCAGTAATCCAGTTACTAGATCGTGGAAGTCTGGTAGACAATCGCTTCAATTAAAATACTAGTTTTCATCTGCATCTGTTAGATTGAAGTTAAACCCAAGAAAGGTGGTTACTGGTTTATTTACTGCGTTTTCTGAAAAAAATCATAACATTCATAACTTTTGAAAGTTAATCGGAAATGTAGTGTTTTCTTTAGGTCTATCTTTATTAAATGTTTTTAGTGGAAAATTAAAATCGATTGTGAAAAGGATATAAGCATTTCTGATTCAGTACATCAGAAAGTCTTACAGAGCTACTGCCTTACAAAGTCAAATTCTTCATTACAAAAGACTTTAAGAATGGAAAAGCTTCACAATTGCCCCCCTTAGAGGGACAAAGCCTGCCAGGGTCGCGGGACTAACGATCTACCGTGACCCCGGAACTTAAAGCCGCGGATTTTAGTCAGTACAAGTCTGACAGTCCCTCCTGCCATGTCCTGGGTGGGAGGACTCATTTGATGATTTTACCACGCTAAAAAGAGGCATTACTGCATTTATTTTTTTCTGTATTCCAAATACATAAACTCTGGTAGCATTAGGAGGCTTACTTTTCACAACACTAAAGATTTTTACGACATTCAGCAATCACGAACACACTGAGCTTACAATACAGTGCCCGCTACAGCGATATACGGAAACAGTGGGTTTTACATAAACTTGCGTTATAACACTGACGATGCAATATGGGAGTGTTGTCAGCGAGACGAAGATTTTTTACATATGAAAATTATGTCAAGATATGCTCCAATGGAGGGGCAATTAGTTATGGCTGTGGAGTAACGTCTTCTCGGGGCCTACTACAACGTCTTAAACCGAGAATAATTCATTAATTCGACTGTGGGAAAGAAAACAGAGATCACAAGTCGTCTAGCGTCATCTCGTTCCTTCAGTAGTCCCTAACGAAAATGAGACGAATCATGTAGTCGCATAATAATATTTTGATCGAACCCTCATGACTCTTCTTAAACGCACTTTATTTCAAACATGTGGCGAGATTTTTTTGCTGATAACACACCCACAAATCGCTTTACAGTGTGCTAAAGCCCTTTAAATATGGCTAATCAGGGAATTTGGCTCTACGTCAATTGAATAAATTCGAAAGTTTAGCCTAAAAGTGTAAGTACTAAGTTGAAGGAAAAGAAAGAAATTTTATAATAATTTTGTAGTTCTTTGTTTTTTTCTATGTTCAATAATTTATTTATTAAAGGCTTTTTAAATAAAAAATATATATAATATTTGGACTTGTATAATTCTATACTTTATATAGATTTTCAACTTGTTCTAACCCCGCAAGTACTGTAAAGAATTTTACTGAAACCGCTTTTTCCACTCTTTGATAACTGGTCTTGTCGAAGCACGTTAAGCAGGTATGATAAGCAGTCGATCCATGTACAGTAGGAACTCAAAAGTGCTTTCGAGCATTTACAAGGAAATAGCGTGGCGTTTAGTTCGACTTACGACCTTTTATTTTGAAGAGACACATCCACCATCAACTACTGATTGCACAAGATTCATAATTTCAACACGCGCATGTGTGTCCAGTTGACGTAGTGGTTAAGCATATTATACAGCACAAACATGCGATAACCTACGAGGTGCAAGTTCGAGCCTCACGCAGGGGATTTCTTTTTGTAAGTTTTACTCAATTGTTTAATATTGTAATGGGACAGAAATATTATAAGTGCTCGCTTGTTAACAATTTCTGTGAAGTAGAAATAAGTTTTAGGAATATTTAACTTGATCGAAATGAAGTTGTCGTTCGGTTGTGGTTGTTGGTTACTGTTTGCGCAAAACGCCTACTATTTTTATTATAGCAATCAGTGCATTGATTACGTGTTGTTGCTATCGGATTTTGTTATAAGTTTGATGTATTGACAGTTGACGTTAATAATATCTATGCAAATTTTATTGAAAAGCAGTTGTCGTTTTTCATTTTATCTCCCAATAAAACAACCTGAAGAAATCCCCAACATGGTCCTATCGTTCCGGATGAGAAGATTTTACGTTTAAAAACCTTCGATCAGCTATTATTACAAGGATTTCAAGAGAATTGGTGAAGAACTCGTAATCACAAGCGGAGTTGGTTGTGTGATAGCCATTTTGCGGAGTCATTACGAAGATTGGGAATTTCATGAAGATTTGTGATCTGGAAAATCTCAATCATTATAGTTTCATCCAACACTCTACTATCAGGTTGTATTTAGTGGTAATTTGCATTTGATAATCAGGTTAGTACTGAGGTTTTATGAAACTAACCATTGTAAAACTTGAATTTGCAAAACCCTAACAGTGCTTACAAGTTCTTGTAATTGATCAGACTTTAGTGTGTTAATCACAGTTATTCTACCCTTAAAGAGTAGCTATAGTATAATGATAGTTGCATTATTATAACTTTATTAGGTAGGTAACAGTTACTGAGTCAGTTATTCATGTAATCACATTATCCGTTAGGTTCATTATTACATTGTATAACAATTTTGGACGCTGTTAAAACTTGAATTGTATACATTCCCAGGTTGTCTGCACCAGCTTTCGCAATGCCAGAGGATAAGGAGCTCATTAGAAAAAGGGCGAGTTTCAAGGGAAGAGTAACGGTATTCTTGAATTATTTGAATTCATTAAAACCTTCCATAGGTTCTTCTGAGATTAGCGAGTTACAGTTGCGTTTGAATAGGCTTGAGTCATTGTATGGTCAATATGACGAGGTGCAATTAGCACTGGAATGTAGCACCGATAATTTGGACGGTCAATTGTTAGAACGAAGCGAGTTTGAGTCTCTTTATTATAAAACCATAGCTGCAGCTCGGAAAGTGCTCGATGATTATAAGAAAAAGGATTCACCTGATCCTGAGGTGGGTTCACATTCTAATAGTCACAGGTTTGTTAAATTACCGACTATTCAATTACCAAAATTCAGCGGTTCCTACGTAAATTGGTTGGAATTTCACGATACTTTTGTCAGCCTTATTCATTCTAATGATGACATAAACGACATCAATAAATTTCATTACTTGAGGTCATCACTGGAAGGTTCGGCAGGTGTGGTGATAAACTCAATTCAATTTTCTGCTGCTAATTATTCAGTCGCTTGGAAATTACTCTGTGACCGGTTTGATAATAAACATCTATTAATTGAACACCATATTACAGCATTATTAAATATTGAGACGATCAGTAAGGAGTCGTCGATGAGTTTAAAAGCTTTAATCGATAACATTAATAAAAACTTACGTGCCTTAGAATCCCTTGGCGAACCTGTTAATTCCTGGGATACTTTACTCATACATATTATACGTAATTTATCTATAATATGTATGTATTTAGAAATATATAAGTATGTTTATCAGTTGTCTAGTACCCATAATACAAGCTCTGCTTAGCTTGGGACCAGATGGCGTTGTGTGATAGTTGTGGAATATTATTATTATTTCCTTTATTCATTATCTATCATATTTGATACATCTATACATATAATAAAACAGTAAAAAAACTGTGTCTGTACATTGAATATATTTAAAAAATAATAATCGAGGGGGTTTAGAAAAAGTAGTAGAGCACGAATCCAAAAAAAAAAATTCTGTCTGTTTGTCTGTTTGTCTGTTTGTCTGTGTGTCTGTTTGTTTGTACACGCTAATCTTCGGAACTACTGGACGGATTTGAATTATTCTTTTTTTGTTGTATAGATATTAATTCGGAGCAACACATAGGCTATAATTTATCTTGGAAACTTGAACACCTGATGCAGAACCGCAACAGACCAGCTAAACTATAGAGATACAAAAATAGCACCGTAGCAAAAATTGTTCCACGTGATGAGCATTTTCTGCTGCGAGAATAAATTTGAAGATCTGGAACACCTGATGTGGAACTCCAAGAGCCCAGCTATACTATAACATATATAAGAATGACGTCTTAGCAAGAGTTGTTCAGCTTGATGAGCACTCTCTGTTGACGTTTAAAAATTGAAGATCTGGAACACCTGATGTGGAACTCCAAGAGCCCAGCTAAACCATAACATTTATAGGAATGACGTCTTAGCAACAGTTATTCAGCCTGATAAGCACTCTCGGTTGACGTTTAAAAATTGAAGATCTGGAACACCTGATGTGGAACTCCAAGAGCCCAGCTACACTATAACATGTATAGGAATGACGTCTTAGCAAGAGTTATTCAGCCTGATGAGCACTCTCTGTCGACGTATAAAAATTGAAGATCTGGAACACCTGATGTGGAACTCCAAGAGCCCAGCTAAACTATAAGATATAAAGGAATAACGTCTTAGCAAGAGTTATTCAGCTTGATGAGCACTCTCTGTTGACGTTTAAAAATTGAAGATCTGGAACACCTGATGTGGAACTCCAAGAGCCCAGCTAAACCATAACATTTATAGGAATGACGTCTTAGCAACAGTTATTCAGCCTGATAAGCACTCTCGGTTGACGTTTAAAAATTGAAGATCTGGAACACCTGATGTGGAACTCCAAGAGCCCAGCTACACTATAACATGTATAGGAATGACGTCTTAGCAAGAGTTATTCAGCCTGATGAGCACTCTCTGTCGACGTATAAAAATTGAAGATCTGGAACACCTGATGTGGAACTCCAAGAGCCCAGCTAAACTATAAGATATAAAGGAATAACGTCTTAGCAAGAGTTGTTCAGCCTGATGAGCACTCTCTGTTGACATATAAAAACTGAAGATCTGGAACACCTGATGTGGAACTCCAAGAGCCCAGCTAAACTCTAACATATAAAGGAATGACGTCTTAGCAAAAGTTGTACAGCCCGAGGAGCACTCTCTGTTGACGTATAAAATTGAAGATCTGGAACACCTGTTGTGGAATTCCAAGCTCCCAGCTACACTATAAAATATGTAGGAATGACGTTTTGGCAAAAGTTGCTCGGTCGTATGAGCATTTCCTGTTGACCTATAAAAATTGAAGATCAGAAACATCTGATGTGGAAATCAAAGCTACTGCTAATTTCACTGTATAATTATAAAATAACATAAGCTGGGAGTACCTCCACGCGGTGACGGCGGTAAGATTTTAGGACTGATTTTCAATGACGATGGTATATCATTAAAAATCTGACTCTACTGGCCAAAGCTACCATTTATTTTTTACCCGGGCTCTTGGTATTGGACATCAGACCAGTTGCAGATTTTCGATTTTGACGAACCCGTTGTCGCTGGCATAAGCAACAGCATCCGCGTACGAAGTCGCGGGCAGAAGCTAGTTTTTAAATATTATTACAAAAAAATAAAAACATTTAAAAATATAAAAAATAGGTGCCCACCAGCATCGGGAACAGGGTCCAAGCTGCCGGTGGTTAGGGCCCCAGAGACAGGAACCTCCTCACTATGCGCGCCGTGTCCAAGAGAACTGCTTTCTGTATCAGGCCCTTGAGCCAACTGCACAATGAGAGCCTCTTAAGATGTTGGTCGAGGCTCTTCGCAATTAGTCCATTGACCGTAACGACTATCGGTACAATGACTGCTGAGTCCACGTCCCACATGTCGACAATCTCGTGTGCTAAATCAAGATACTTGATTTTTTTATCATTTTCAGCTTTCACGAGATTCTCGTCATGAGGGACGGTGATGTCAACAATCATTGCACGGCGCTCTCGGCGATCTACCACCACTATATCAGGCTTATTGGCTACAATAGTCCTGTCAGTGATGATAGATTGATCCCAATACAATATGGCATGACCGTTTTCAAGAACTGGGTCGGGCACATACCTGTAGTATGGTACTTCAGAATCCACAAGGTTGTACTGCAGGGCAAGTTGCTGGTGGATAATCCTAGCTACTAGATTGTGTCTGTGCAAGTACTCGCCGTTAGCAAGACGAGAACAACCGGAAACAATGTGTCTGATCGACTCACCGGGACGGTGGCATGCCCGACAGATGTCAACCGTACCGTCCTTGACAATATATTTCCGGTAATTGTTCGTCATGATAACTTCATCCATAATCGCACAGACAAAACCTTCGGTTTCTCCGAAGAGGTCACCGAAACGTAGCCAGGCTACAGATGCCAAAAAGTCTACATCAGGCCCGTGAAGGGCCTTGTAGAACCGTCCGTGTAGCTCCTTGCTCTGCCATACCTCCCTGCGGCCATTAGTATCCAATACCACAGGTTTGCGCCAGTTCTCGTTAGCCAAGGAGAGCGGGGTAAGGCCTTTGTCCACTGAAACTACATCTCGATGCATCCCCACGTCGGCTTCAAGGAAGTATTCCCTGAGACTGCATACCTCGCGGTTGTGCAAGGTCTTAGCATTAAGTAAGCCACGGCCTCCACACTTCCGCGGGATATACAGTCTCATCACCGATGGCCGTGGGTGATGCATCCGATTTGCAGTCAGCAGTGTACGGACCTTTCTATCTAAGGCGTCAAGTTCCGTTTGAGTCCATTTGAGTATGCCGAAAGAATACATCAGAACCGGCATGACCCAACTATTGAAGGCGCGCACCTTATTTCCGCCTGATAAAAGACTATTTAACACTTTGTTCAGGCGGCCAAAGAAGCGCTCCCTCAACGATTGCTTCATGCCAGCAACATTGATGCCCAATGATTCCGACATACCCAAATACTTATAGGTTTCGGTTGCTGAAAGGGATCTAAGGTTTATGGAATCTGAGAGTTGGGTGCTCTCAGACTCCATAATCTCCCCTCGCCTTACATGCATGACCGCACATTTCTCCACACCAAATTCCATCATAATGGCGCTACTGAAGGTTTCAGTGATCTTCAGTAGCCCCATCAGCTGCGAATTGGTGGGGGCAAAAAGTTTCAGGTCATATTATTATTATCTCTTTATTCATTTTTTAAACATATTGTTTTACATTTTTAAATATTATTCAATATAAAAAACAAAAATTAAAAACATTTAAAAATATAAAAAATAGTGTTCCACCGGTGTGGGAGCGGGGTCCAAGCTACCGGTGGTTAGGGCTCCAGAGACAGGAACCTCCTCACAATACGAGCCGTATCAAGAAGTACTGCCTTCGGAATCAGGCCCTTGATCCAACCCCCTAAGGAGAGCCTCGAAAGGTGTTCGTCGAGGCTCTTTGCCATCAGGCCATTGGCAGTAACGACAATCGGCACAATGATAGCCGAGCTCACATTCCACATTTCGACAACCTCGCGCGCTAGGTCGATATATTTGATTTGTTTATCTTTCTCAGCCTTCACGAGGTTCTCGTCATGTGGGATGGTAACATCGATTATCATTGCGCGGCGCGCTGATCTGTCTATCACTACTATGTCAGGCTTATTGGCGACAATAGTCCTATCAGTAATGATAGGCAGATCCCAGTACAACGTGACATGGTCTTTCTCGAGAACTGGGTCGGGCACATACTTGTAATACGGTACCTCAGCTTCCACAAGTTTGTATTTCAACGCAAGTTGCTGGTGGATGATTCTGGCTACTAGGTTGTGCCTGTGCAAGTACTCGCCGTTAGCAAGACGAGAACAACCAGAGATAATATGTCTAATGGATTCACCTGGACGATGGCATGCCCGACACACGTCAATCGTCCCATCCTTTATAATATGTCTCCGGTAGTTGTTCGTCAAGATAACTTCGTCCATAATCGCACAGACAAAACCTTCAGTTTCCCCGAAGAGGTCACCGAAACGTAGCCAGGACACGGACGCTAGAAAATCTACATCGGGCCCATGAAGGGCCCGGTAGAAGCGTCCGTGTAGCTCCTTGCTTTGCCATACCTCCCTGCGGTCTTCGGTACTTAGTATAACAGGTTTGTGCCAGTTCTCTTTAGCCATGGACAGCGGGGTGAGTCCCTTGTCCACTGTGACCACATCTCGGTGCATACCCACTTCCATTTTCAAAAAATATTCTCTGAGACTGCACACCTCGCGGTTGTGGAGGGTCTTAGCATTTAAAAAGCCTCGACCCCCGCATTTCCGCGGGATGTACAGCCTCATCACCGATGATCGTGGGTGATGCATCCGGTTTGCAGTCAACAGCGTACGGACTCGTCTATCCAAGGCGTCGAGTTCAGTTTGAGTCCATTTGAGTATGCCGAAAGAGTACATTAATACCGGCATGACCCAACCGTTGAAGGCGCGTACCTTGTTTCCGCCTGAAAGAAGGCTATTTAAAACCTTTTTCAGGCGTCCAAAGAAGCGGTCCCTCAACGATTGTTTCACGTCCGGTACATTAATGCCTAACGCTTCCGACATACCCAAATACTTGTAGGTCTCGGATAAGGAAAGTGATCTAAGGTGTATGGAATCTGAAAGCTGAATCCCTTCAGATTCCATAATCTCCCCTCGCTTTACATGCATGACTGCACATTTGTCCACACCAAATTCCATCCTGATGGCACTACTAAAAGTTTCAGTTACCTTCAGTAGCTCCATCAGTTGCAATTTGCTGGGGGCAAAGAGTTTCAGATCATCCATGTACAGAAGGTGAGATATGACCTGACCACCTCTCCTCAACCGATAGCCCAGACCTGAGTCCTCCAGCAATGTGCTTAGAGGATTCAGGGCTAAGCAGAACCAAAGTGGACTCAAACTATCGCCCTGGAATATTCCCCGCTTGATCCATACAGGTTCATCGTTCGCCTGGATCTGTCGACATCCGGGATAGCGAAGGACCGTTCTCCATTGCCCCATACACGACTCAAGGAAGGCGCGTAGAGTTGCATCTATCTTGTACAACTCCAGCACCCTCATGAGCCATGTATGTGGCACTGAGTCGTAGGCCTTCTTATAATCTATCCAGCATGTGGACAGATCCCTGCGAGATCGACGAACCTGTTGGCTAATGGCCATGTCTATGAGGAGTAGCTCCTTAGTACCACGGGACCCGTTCCTACACCCATTTTGAGAGCTAGACATAATGTCGTTTTGGTCAATGTGTGTTGTAATTTTTGCTCTCAAAATGGATGTAAGAAGTTTATAGATGGTCGATAAACATGTGATCGGTCTATAATTCTTGGGTTCCGCGGTACTACCAGCCTTATGAAGCAGGTGGGTAATACCAACTGTTAGAAACTGTGGAAGCGACCCAGACTCTAAGGCCAATTGGAATTGAGATGCCAAACAAGCGTGTGAAGTACTTAGCCATTTAATCCAAAAATTGTGCAGTCCGTCCGGTCCTGGGGATTTCCAGTTCGGTAGCGGACGGACTGCTCTGGCTACATCTAAAGGCGTTATTGATATTTTTTCCATTTCTGGAATACTTTCACACACTCGTTCAACATCTCGCATCCAGTCAGCCTCAACATGACAGACGGGTACCGACCAGATGTTGCGCCAGAATGAGTTCGTGGCGTTATCATCCGGGCGGCACACGTCAGCCGTGTTTTGTTCAGGTCGCTCCCATGCTCTATATACCCACCTTTCATCACATTGGAACATGCGATTCTGCGAGTATCGATCAACCCGCCGCTTGTACCGCCGAATACGGCTCGCCCACGCACAAACTTTCTGCTTCAGGAAGTCGATGCGCTCCGTGACGCGGGACATATATTCTTGAGGGCTGATATCAGTCCCCGAGAATGCCCGCCTCACAAAGCGCATTACACGTGGTCGTGTATTGCCCTCCCTGAAGCAGTATAGTTTGCCGATGAGTACCCTGGCCCCATCAATACGACGCTCGATCCTGCTCTGCCAAGCTGGCACGGCTGGTTTTGGTCGTTTAGCTTCGTCACAAATTGGGAACTTGACGTTAGCTAAACGACATGCCGCGACAGCCCCACAGTACAGGATCGAATGTGTATCAATGAGGTTCTCGCTACTCTCGAATAAATTCTTGAGTTGCGAGTTCAAGGCACACACCAGCGCCCTATTTTTCTTGTGCATGGGTAAACGTGGTAGACGGGGCCTAAGTTCGGTAGGAGTAGATCGAAACTCCCGAAGCGCATCCTCCAATGCGCACCTCAATCGGACGTTGCACTGGCTACTTACCGTGGCAACCGTATCATCTTCCTCCACAGCAGGAAAAGGGTTAGATCGCGGCGGGACTGTGTCAACAGTTGACACAGCCACCATTGTTGGTAACGGGGTTGAGATGATACGGTTGCTCAGTACCTCTGAGCGCAGCCTATCAAGTGCGTCGTCATCCAACATAATGATTACGTTGTATGACCCGCACCTGATCCGAAAGTCGTTGGGCCGAGACGTTAATAGTTGGTTCAAGATCCTGAAATAGAGACAGCATCCTGACACGGTACGCAGTGAGGTTAGTTCCCCCCTCTGAAGACCCGTAGTATGCGCGCATGACGTTTTCATTTATGGACCGAGTCCATCGCATGCGCTGCACACAACCACCGGCAGCGGGGACCCGGCTCGGGGCCGGTTGGCCCCTAAGTCCCAGGCTCCTCGGTGGCCGGCCTCTCCCCTGCCGGCGAACAGGTGTTGGCGACGTCGGCGGGGAGAAATATTCGTCGCTCGAGCTCGACGCAACTGCCGCTGCCGGTGATGCAGGTGACCCGGTGTCCGGCGGCGGCGAGGCGGAACTGAGCGACGACTCCGGGGGTGGTAGGCGTGCGCGTTTTCTGGCTCTAGTTAACATCTACACTAGCAAACCTTTTCTTTTTTCTTCCATCTGAGTTCATTCCCATAATTATTTTCATTTTGTATTTGTGACATTTATGTCAAGTCTGTCATACACATTTTCTTCTAAAATATTTGTATGTTGCTGGATTTTTGATGTTTTTTACTATTGTTAGAGTTTTGTTATTAAATATTTGTATTTCTTTGGATGAATACTAATAAAATATGGTATAAACTTATATAAAACGGGTGGAGGAAAATTCGGTTTGCAGCTGACATTGGGTGTTGCCAGTTATTATTATTATTATTATATTATGAGATACAAGTTGAACAATAAAACTTACCGTGAATGGCAAGAGTATAAAGGTCGTCTTAACAATGAATTTAAGATTACATTTACTGTGTTCCTCACATTTGTTAAGAATCGTGCTGAATTAATTGAATCGTTAGAAATGTCAAGTTCACCAGTGGACAAACATTCAAACACTAGTAAAAATTCTAAGGTTAGGACAATGGTGATACAGGATTCCAATACTAAAACAGACAAGAACAATCAGTTAAATAGTAGTTCTTCTAAACCTAAAATTTGTGTTAAATGTAACGGCGAGCACAAATTAAGCAATTGTCCTCAATTTTTGGCCTTAAGTAATGAAGCACGATTAGAATTGCTACCAAAATATAAGATTTGTTATAATTGTTTGTCTTCCGGACATTACGCTAATAACTGTAGACAGGCAAGTTGCAAAATATGTCGACGCAAGCACAGCACTTTGGTGCACGTCGCAGATCATTCGAAGAAGTCAGATTTGGCTATTACTTCCGCTAACAGTGATAATGCGACCAATGCTCCTGCTCCATCAACATCTAGCGCAGGTTTGTCTCTGTCTGCGAGTGTTGAGCGTGGAGACGTATTGCTATCCACGGCGTTAATTAAGGTTATGGATAAAAACGGCCAGGAACACGTTAAACGTGCAGTTCTTGATAGCGGCAGTACGTCATGTCTCATGACGGAAAGACTACATCACCAACTAGGTTTAACTGCCACTAATGTGAACAATTCCATATTAGGTATTAATAATTCATCTTCACATATCAGTAAAATGTGTCCGGTCTTAATGAAATCTTTGGATAACAATCTTTCCATTAACATTAATTGTTTTGTCCTACCTTCAATTACCGATAATATTCCGAGTAGACATGTAGATTTATTAAAACTGAAAATTCCATCCAATATTTGTCTGGCTGACCCTAACTTTTATACTCCGGCTCCAATAGATGTATTGCTAGGTGCTGACATCTTTTGAGACTTACTGGGACCCCAGAGAATAAATTAGGAGCTGGACAACCTATTCTTTGTGAAACTCGACTGGGATGGCTGGTTTCAGGCCCAACCAAAGTTAGTTATACATCAACGCCATCAAAAATGGTAAAATGTAATTTTACAAAGATTGTTTCTGACGGCAATGATGGGTTAAATAATAGTATAGACATAGATAATCTACTCACAAGGTTCTGGAAATTAGAAGAGGTCTGTACTACACTGTATTCGCAAGAAGAAAAACTGTGCGAGGAGCATTTTATAAATAATACTACACGTTTGGAGAACGGACAATTTTGTGTTCGAATTCCACTGAAATGTTCCACGGATTTGTTAGGTGAATCCCTTTTGAGAGCTAAACATTGTTTTTTTTTCTTTAGAGCGTAGGCTTAAAAGTCAGCCACAACTGTCTAAGATGTACAAAGATTTCATGGCAGAGTACGAAAGTCTAGGTCATATGTCAAAATGTAAAAACATTGAACATTCCGCTCATTACCTCCCACATCACGGAGTTCTGAGTGAGAGTAGTGTCACCACTAAACTTAGAGTGGTCTTTAATGCCAGCAGCAACACTACTACAGGTACTTCTTTTAATAGTATACAGATGATCGGACCTGTAGTACAGGATGATCTTCTTTCGATTTCAATACGTTTTCGACAGCATAAATACATTATTGCTGCCGACTTCGAGAAAATGTACCGGCAGATAGTGGTTCATCCCATTGACAGACATCTTCAACAAATCATCTGGCGCGATGACCCGCTCATTCAATTACAATCGTACCAGCTTAATACCGTCACGTACGGCACAGCCAGCGCTCCGTTCATTGCAACGAGGTGTATCAAACAGTTAGGTTTAGAGTGCGTTGATAAAAAGGCTGCTGAGGTCGTTCTACGTGATTTTTACGTCGACGATTTGTTGACAGGAGGAGATGATATCAATGAAGTCAGAGATTTGCGTCATATAGTAACTTCTACTCTTGCTTCAGCGGGAATGAACTTAAGAAAGTGGAAGTCAAATGATATGCGTTTGCTTAATGATGTTGACTGTCCCCAATCTTCATTCGACTTGAATATTGGCGGATCTGAGTCTACCAAAACTTTAGGTCTCGGTTGGAAATCACAACATGATCAACTCTGTTTTCCCATTAGTCTACCAATTGTTTGTGGCGATACAAAACGTGACATACTCTCAATTATATCACAAATTTTTGATCCATTGGGGCTTCTAGCTCCATGCGTTATAGTGATGAAGATGTTACTGCAAAAATTATGGTTACACAAACTCTCATGGGATGAACAGCTATCGCCGGACATTAGGAAAGTTTGGACTGAATTAGTAATTAATCTACCAAAATTAAATGAAATTAATATTCCGCGTCGTGTTAATTGATTCAATGGAACTTTTAGAGCTTCATGTTTTTACTGATGCATCTGAACGAGCATACGGAGCATGCGTATACGTTCGCAGTGTTAGCAATGATCATCAAGTGTTGGTACGCTTATTGTTAGCAAAGAGTCGTGTTGCCCCTCTGAAACCAACCACTATTCCTAGACTTGAGCTTTGTGGTGCTCTGGTTGGTGTTCGAATTTATGAAAAGGTGGTTAAATCATTACGCTTGAACACTAGGCCGCGTACATTCTTTTGGACAGACTCCACTGTCGTCCTAGGATGGCTTAAAATGTTGCCAAACAGGCTACAGCCTTTTGTTCGCAACAGAGTTGCGGAAATTTTAGAGAAGACTGGCAACTGCGAGTGGAGACATGTCTCAACTAATCAGAACCCCGCTGATTATGTCTCTCGAGGAGTAGATGTTAATCTATTGTCTACTTTAGATGATTGGTGGTCTCGTCCAAGTTTTTTGAAGAATGATAATTATATCGTGTTGGCCTTCTAGATTGTTACAATATTTTTTTTCTGGTCCTGGCACAGGTTGATATTTCGCGGCTGCGTTTATATAAAAATAAAACATATACCTGCATTCATTGGCGTAACATTCCTTTGAATCGTTAGTTTCACTTCTCAGCATTAAATCTCTTTTCTAAAACCTTTTAAACTGTTTCACAATATTCATTGGTTCCAAAACATAGGTTACTTGTTTACTTTCCACATGACAGATAGGTCACACGTCAGTTTTGACAGGTTAAGGCGCCATCTGGTGATCGCCGAGTAACTATTATAAAATAATCGATATTAAAGCATATTGTTCAAAAACCTATTAAATAATATCGTTTGACCCATTCTTTAATAATTCTCAGTTTTTAGGGTTCCGTACGTCCGAATACAAAAACGGAACCCTTATAGGATCACTCGTGTGTCCGTCTGTCTGTCGCTTACAGTCAATTATCTCCGAATCTACTAGACCGATTGGGTTGAAATTTGGTACACATATCAATTCCTGTGACCCAAGCACAGAGGTGTGACGTGAATGGATGAAATCTGTATGTGGGAGGTAATTTTTGGGGGGGAAGGGGAAAATGAAAAAAAAAGTTTTGAAAACTGCATCGTGTGACATATCAAATGAAATTTCTTGTTGAGACAATCTTAAATGTATTTTTTTTATAATTTTAAAATAAATAGTTTCCAAGTTATTCAAGAAAATAGACGAAATTTGACCATTCCCCCTCCCCCCTTATCTCCGAAACTACTGAACCTAAAATTTTGAAAAAAATACAGTTATTAGTTTTCTACTTATAGATTATAGGAAAACCTATAAGAAGTCCATATCTGTATATAGGAGGTAATTTTTGGGGGGGAAGGGGAAAATTAAAAAAATATATTTGAAAACTGCATCGTGTGACATACCAAATGAAAGGTCTTGTTGAGACAATCTTAAATATATTTTTATTGTAATTTTAAAATAAATAGTTTCCAAGTTATTCAAAAAAATAGACGAAATTTGACCATTCCCCCCCCCCTTATCTCCGAAACTACTGAACCTAAAATTTTGAAAAAAATACAGAAATTAGTTTTCTACTTAAAGATTATAGGATAACCTATAAGAAGTCCATATCTGTATATGGGAGGTAATTTTTGGGGGGGGAAGGCAAAAATTAAAAAAAAAAATTTGAAAACTGCATCGTGTGACATATCAAATGAAAGGTATTGTTGAGACAAACTTAATTGTATTTTTTTGTAATTTTAAAATAAATAGTTTCCAAGTTATTCAAAAAAAATAGACGAAGCTTGACCATTCCCCCCCCCTTATCTCCGAAACTACTGAACCTAAAATTTTGAAAAAAATACAGGAATTAGTTTTCTACTTATAGATTATAGGATAACCTATAAGAAGTCCATATCTGTATATGGGAGGTAATTTTTTGGGGGGGAAGGGGAAAATTAAAAAAAAATATTTGAAAACTGCATCGTGTGACATATCAAATGAAAGGTATTGTTGAGACAAACTTAAAAGTATTTTTTTTGTAATTTTAAAATAAATGGTTTCCAAGTTATTAAAAAAAAATAGACGAAGCTTGACCATTCCCCCCCCCTTATCTCCGAAACTGCTGAACCTAAAATTGTGAAAAAAATACAGGAATTAGTTTTCTACTTATAGATTATAGGATAACCTATAAGAAGTCCATATCTGTATATGGGAGGTAATTTTAGGGGGGGAAGGGGAAAATTAAAAAAAATAATTGAAAACTGCATCGTGTGACATATCAAATTAAAGGTCTTGTTGAGACAATCTTAAATATATTTTTTTTGTAATTTTAAAATAAATAGTTTCCAAGTTATTCAAGAAAATAGACGAAATTTGACCATTCCCCCCCTTATCTCCGGAACTACTGAACCTAAATTTAAAAAAAAAATACAGAAAATAGTTTTCTACTTATAGATTATAGGAAAACCTATAAGAAGTCCATGATATTAAAATGACATGGTAAATCACTCAATATTGTGCGTACCAATTTGGGTCCGATTTAAAAAAAAAACGTGATAGGTAACATCGTACGGAACCCTCTTCACGCGAGTCCAACTCGCACTTGGCCGGTTTTAGTAAAAGAAATTAATAATAAAATAAAATATCCGTAAACGGAAATGATTTGGTTTTTTCAATATGGACTTTTTTCTCGAACATTCCATAGCCGTGTCACATTTTTAATCTGTGAACGTTGGCGTATTTTGTCTCTGATAATTGTGTTGACAGGTTATGATTTTGTTTTTACCCAAATTATAAATAGGACCATTACCCCAATAAAAGCTGTTATTGAATCAATAATTGGAAGAGAACGATAATGGAGAATGGAATAGTATTGGATATCGTTTTGTATAATGTGTTGCCGACTTTTAGAAGTGTCGTTGGACAGTTTTAAGGAGAATTTGTAGTGCTGTGGTGTTCCTTCTTGTTGACCGGGTAATCAATAATCTCCTTGGAAATTGGGGAAAGTGGCTTGTGATGGGCACCCGAACTCCAGCTTGATATCCGGTGCGGGACATTCGTGGTCGGGAGAGGAGGCGTCGCGTCATTCGCCTCTGATCACGCCGAAGTGAAACACAAGTTCTGGTTCCCAGTTGTAAAGGTGAGGATATTTGTGGAGTTGGCGTTGGGTTGTGCACCCTCCTCCGGGGTGTGGGTTGTTTAGAGAATATTGTGATAATTCGAACGATTATTTCAGGATTCTTAATTGCGCATTCCTGGGTTGTGGCTTCGACCAGCGACCGGCTTTTCAACCTCATCCATAGCCGCCGAGGTGTCTTTTTCCTGAGCTAATTGTGAGTATTAAACCTAGCTAATTACTATAGATAGGCCGTAGGAGTTTTCTCAGTGTTTGCCCCAGTGTTAAATTATTGTTTATTCATGGACCCGGACGCTACGCAGGAACGGCATTTGAACGGAAAACCGGTTGTCCGTTAGATCCGGGCTGATTGATTTCTCCGCTCGGTCCCATTGGGGAAAGCAAATTAGTTTCACCTTTATTATTGGGTCTTCGTATTGTCGATTGCAGGACAGGCCCCAGAGAAGCTCGTTCCGCCGCTGGGAACCAGAAGGTTGTCTGGAGCCGAGACGCGGGACCCGTTCCTGGAGCAAGCCTGAAGCTTCCTGTGGGGACGGCTGCACGGCTGGCGGAGCCCGCCCGGCGATCGCGCCGTGCGAGACGGTTTTTTTTTACCTCTTAACTTTTATTTTTTATCTTACTACGGTTTCGGTGGAAACCGGACCGTATAAAACCGGTTTATTTTGTACCCGGTTTTAATGTCGGTACTTAACCGAATTTTACTGTGAGGGTCTTGGGCTCGTTCTACCTTCATCCGGAAGCATTGTGGACATCTTCAGCACCAGGATCCGGGACTCTCCAAGTCCCTGGCGCCCAATAACTAAACTAATATAATAGATACATATAACTGGAAGGTTCGGTTAGTTTAACACTTAATTTTATTTTTTACTTGATCGTAACGTTTCCTCGGAACAGTACTCGGGTATCTCCAACTCCCCACGCCCCAGCTCTTTCTGTTGAAGTTTAAACTGGCTAGCTAGGTTTAAATATTATTAATAGCTAGAGGGATTTACATTTAATAATTATTTATTTATTTATTTTACTATTTATGTACACACAAAATACAACACAGGATAACTAAAAACATAGAACTCAGTACAAGGGTACTGCTTATTTCTATATAGAAATTTCTGCCAGCAGACCAGCGAGAGGAGAAAAGAAAAAGAAATGTAGACTATAGTGTGTGAGAGGAGGAATAAAAACCGTCAAAAAGTGGATGCTAACCTAATCTAACCTAACCTATAACATACGAATACATACATAATAATAAATAAATATTAATACTTATACATACACTTATAAAAATATATAGGTATATATCAATAAATTACAATTGTGATGATAGATAATGCTCTTTTAATCTGTTTTTAAATAGTGAAATTGTAGTTAAGTCACGGATGCTAGGCGGAAGTGAGTTCCACAGCTTTACAGCATGGGCGGAGAAGGAATATGAATAGTAACTGGATTTATGAGGAGGGGATTTAAGTAGGGATCTGAGGTGCGACCTGCAAGGTGCGTCGCTAGGACGGGCGTAACTAAATCGTTCTCGCAGATAAGAGGGATAGGAAGGGTTGTGAAGGATGTTGAAAAGGAGACAAAGGATACGAGTGTTCCTGCGAAGGCGGATTGGGAGCCACTTGAGTTCCTTGCGAAAGTGGGAGACGTGATCATATTTACGGAGACCGAAAACAAATCGAATACATAAATTTTGCAAGCGCTCAAGTTTGTTTAACAGCTCCTCAGTAGCATCCAAATAGCAGGCATCGGCATAGTCTATGATCGGCTGAACAAGAGTTTGAGCCAAAGAAATTTTAGTCTTCAAGGGCAAGACACTCTGGAGACGTTTCAGCGAATGTAAGGAAAAGTGTACCTTACGACTGACTTCATTGACCTGAGCCCGCCATGAGAGATTGGAATCAATGATTACACCCAAATCTTTGGCAGTATCTGTGTAGTCGATACACACACCGTCGAGGTATAAAGGCGGCAGAGATGCAACAAGACCCGCACCACGGACAAATCGGCTGCCTATGATCATGGCCTGCGATTTAGATGGGTTAATTCGCAGGCCAAATGACTTAGCCCAAGCATTGATATTGGCCAGGTCTAGATTCATGGCACCAATGGCAGACGCCGCATCTGCTGTAGTAAAATGACGATAAAGCTGCAGATCATCCGCATAAAGATGGAAACTAGAAGAGATTACTTTCGTAACCATATTAATAAAAATTGAGAAAAGATGAGGAGAGAGAACGCCACCCTGAGGAACGCCCTCAGTAAGGCTACACCAATCAGAGAGATTCTCTTCTAGGCGAACACACTGAGAACGTCCCCGAAGATAAGAATCAAACCAGGCTAAAGCGGAAGAAGAGAAATTTAGAGATTTAAGGATACCAAGCAAAATGTCGAAATCCACCGAGTTGAAGGCACTACTAAAATCAAGCAACACGAGAACAGTAAGTGACCTATTCTCCATTGCCCAGCGGATATCGTCAGTTACCTTTAAAAGCGCAGTTACTGTGCTGTGACCCGAACGGAAACCAGATTGAAAAGGGGAAATTAAGGAGTTTGACGTCAAGAAAAATGTTAATTGTTTATGGACTAAGTGCTCAAAAACTTTAGAAAGAAATGGGAGAATAGAGATGGGCCTAAAATCAGATAGCGAGGATGGATTACTGGTTTTGGGTAAAGGTATAACGTGAGCCTGCTTCCAAGCCGAAGGAAAAGAACTACAAGAAAAGGAATGATTAAATAAGTAAGTGAGAACAGGAAGTAAGGAGGGAAGGATGAGAGTAACCATTCTAGAACTCAACTTATCGTTACCGACTGCTGATGAAGTGATAGCAAGAACAGATTTTTTGACGTCAGCTTCAGAAACATTGCTTAGAGTGAAAGGAGAACAAGGTGGGAGTGACAAATTAGATAGACTATCCAGAGTCATAGCTTTAACACAAGGATCGAGAGAAAAGGGAAGGGAAGAAAAATGTTTATTGAGGTCGTTGAGGTCCACATCCTTGCACTGATTGGTAGAAGTTTTGCCAATGCCTACCGACTTCAGGAATTTCCAAACATCGGAAGAACTGCGGTTGTCGAGTTGGTCGTGGAAATAGCGTCTCTTAGCATCTTTACACAGATGATTGCAGCGGTTACGCAGCGATTTATAATAACAGAGATTCAGTTCTGATGGTCTGCGCTTCAGTGGCGTAGGGTAAATATTCTTGAAAGTGAAGCCGGACCAAAACGTGAATTCCAGTAACTACAGCTTTGGCCTAATATTAGCCTTTTTAGTTTAAATATTCAACCCAAATTCTTGTCAAATACATATCTTTCTTACATATGCACTAGAATTTTATTATCCGTAGCACCGGTTATAACATCGCCCATGTACACTATAAGCTAAAAATGCTCATAAAATAAAAACTACTGAACCAAACTATGATTTTTATGGGACCAAATGGCAGGCGTCTTCGCCATCAGACCCCTAATGACAGTTGCAACCCGTCTAGGTGAAAACTTCTTATCAATACAAATTAATCAAGCTCCAACACAAGGTAGCTGCTGTGAATCGTTGAGGAGTTCCATCAGCTGTCTCTCGGCTCCATCATCAGATATTATACTCCAGACCTATATGAAATTGTGGTGCTTTGAAATACTTAATGAAAAAACTTACACACTAGTCGCCCCTAAGATTTTTGAAAAGATCCACTCGATTTCTCTAGTCTTGCATCATCAAACTCTGATTTTCTTATCATGGGACCACATTTGGAATATCATTATCTTCTTTCCAAGTTCCAACAAAAAAAAAAGATTATCAAAATCGGTTCATTAACGACGAAGTTATATCGCGAACAGAGATGAGAGAACAAACAAACAAAAAAAACAACGTTGTACACCGGACGAACGAGGTGTCCGAAACGGGTCACCTCTTTTCTTGTGGCCGGTTAACAAATTAAACGCTATTTCTGAACACTATCTCAAAGCACTGGAGTAGTCGCTGCGTCCCCGCAAGGGGGCGCGGCTGGCGGGTATGGACTTTGTCCTTTTTCCCGCGGGATCAATGTTATGCCCGCAACGGCGGGCACACGCGCTGGAGCGGCAAGCCTTAAAATCCTACGGGCGCGCGCGCTATGTGACGCGCGCCGGGGTGTGTGGCTGCACATCGTTGCTTACAGGCGCGCCGCGGTACTGTCGGCAGTACCGCTTGCTTCACTGCGCCCCGGCGGTCTGCCCCTGCCAGGTGAGACCCCCAGTTACCTGGGGGAGGCCCGGCAGAGAGTGACCAGCGACAGGGACGCAGACTTACGACGCACCTGCAAGGAAGAGTGGCTCCTGCCTGCCCCGTTTTCCAGAGCGAGCCGGTAGCGGCGCAGGCAGAGAGCCGGTGTGTGTGTATGAGCGGCATTGTGTGTGTAACGCCGCTCATGTATGCAGGTGAGAGGCGAGCCCGCCGCACAGTCACCGCGTGAATATAGCGCTTGTGAAGTAGCGAGTGTCAGTAGCGGCGTACGCCGTGCCTATATTAACTTAGCACACGGCGCACGTCATGTATGTCATGCATGCGGAGTCGTTTTGTTGAGCAAGTCCCGTGTAGCCGGGAATGAGACTTACCCGGTGTCGTCAAATCCGGTAGTGGGCGCTGGACTTCAGGCGGAGGCGGAAGAAGGGGCGGCCCAAGGCCCTACAGGGCCGCGGCTGTCCAATATGTGGGCCTCGGCGGGCTACTCGCTGCAGATAGACAGCAGCGTCTGGAGCCCGTCGAGGACCAGGTCTTGTATATCCTGCCCCTGGCCGATGGCCCTTATCAGGTCCACCGACAGTTTGACGGCGCAGGCAGTCAATTTTTTCTTCCGGCACTCGTCCATGGGAGTGCCGGCGGCGTCTGGATCGCGGCGCCGCTGCTGAGCGCGGGCGCCGGTAGTGGTGGTGGTTGGTGGGGCGGCTTCGGTCGCCTCCGGGTCTCGGGCTGCTTGGGCAGGCTTCGAAGCCTGCCTGACCCGTTTCTTACCAGCGCCAGCAGCGGCGTCGGTGGGCTCCGTAGTGGGGCCCTTTTCTGCCTGCGCCTGTACAGGGGCAGGGTCTTTCTGAAGTGGGGGCGTGGGGGACTCGGGCTTACCTCCCTTCCTTCCCCCACGCTTCCGGTTCCTCCTCTTCCTCCGCCCCGTGGCGGGGGCGTCCTGGCGTGCGGGCCCGTTCGCTGCCGCCATCAACGTTGCGCTGGGGGCCTCGTGGTCCTCGGCGTTCGTCGTTGGCCGGCGCTGCTGTCGCGTGATGGCGACAGTGCCCGCCCGCCTGTTTTTGGCCTCCCGTTGGAAGACGGGGCATGCGCTGCTGCACGCCGGGTGGGCCCCTGCACAATTTGCGCAGGTGGCCGGCTCCGTCTTGGGACGTGGGCACTCGCGAGCGGCATGCCCCTCTCCGCATCTGACACAGGCGAGCGGACGGTGACACTGGTGCGAGCTGTGTCGAAACTGCTGGCACCGGTGGCACTGGGCGGGCCCGCGTTTGCTCCGCCACGCCTCGATACGGACACCACGCATGTTCAAGAACTGCGTGGTGTCGTAGATCCGCCTGAAGTCAGGGGTCCTCGTAATGACCGCATGGAACAGGCAGCCGGGGCGTCCGCCGCGCGCATTAATATTGCGCACGTACTCCGGCTGGAATTCCATGCGGTGAAGTTCGTCCTGTATGTCGGCGACGTCCGTGTCCGCCGGCAGGCCCCGAATGGCCACCTTCACGCTACGCTCCGCTGGCGGCGTGTAGGAAAACCAATGCAGGCCGTCCTCCTTCTCTAGTCCCGTGAGGTAGCGTTGGATCACCCTATACTCCTCTTCGCTCTCGGGGAGGAAACGAATCCCCCCCTGGAAAGGCCGAGCGTTAGGAGGGTGACCCAATTTGTCCCTCAGGGCCCGAAAGTGGGCGGCCCAATTTGGCAATCTTTCTACCACCAGCGGAGGGTAGCGAGGCTTCCTCCTGGTGGTGGTTGTGGCAGTGATGGTGGCGCCCGCGCTCCTAGGAGAGGTATGCTGGGCACTCACCGTGTGGTCCGGGGCGGCAACAGCGGCGGAGGCCGCGTCTCGTCCGGGGGTCATCGCTGGGGAACGGCGGGCTGCCTCGGCGTACGTCGGCGAGCCGGCTCCGGCTCGACCGCGCGGTGCACGCTGCGGGAGCGGGGGGCCGGCGCACAGGCGCTTCGCCTCCTCGGCAGCCTCGTCGTCGGAACTGCGGGGGCGACGCTGGGCCCTGGCCTCGAGCAGTTGCTCCAGCTCTAGGTCCAGGTCGTGGTCCTCTTCTTGGGAGTAGGTGGAGGAGCGGTCGGTCGTAGAACCGCCCGACCGCATAGACAGATCGCTCACCTCCCTTGATGAGCGCGGCGAAATGAAGGCAGGGGAGTCCTGGGCAGCGTGTCGTGGTGGCGGCGGTGACTGCAACTCCACTTGTGCCACAGTGGTTGCAGTCGTGGCGACGGTCGGGCTCGCCAACAAGCGGTGTGGGATGGGCGACGCCGTGTACGCAGCATGGCCGGATGCTGGGGCGATGGTTCGCGCGCGCGGTACCGGGCGCGCAGCGCTAGCAGACGCAGGCGCGGCCACGGTATGCGCGGGGCGAGCGGCAGCGGGGGTGGCGGCGGCAGCGGGCCGTTTCTCGCGCGCCGGGCGCGGCTGAGTCGGCGGCCCAGGCGGTGCGGCCGCCGGGCGGGTCGCGAGTTGAGGGGTCGCGCGCGGCGTTTGTGCGGCGGCGCGAGCCGGAGTGGTGCGCGCTCCCTGGGCGCGCGTTGAGCTCCCGGCTGGCCCCGGTGCCTGAATCGGCACAGGGCGGAAGGCCGGGGGGCGGATGACGACCGCCGGCTGACGGCTCGACGACGGTGGCGGCGAAACGCGCGCAGTCGCCGGCGTCGACGGCGGGCCGGAGTCGGCCGGATCGATGGGTTGAGGTCTGGCTGCACCTCTGCTGGTAGCGGTGGCGGTTCCCGAGGGACGCGGGGCGCCCGGCGGCGAAGCCCCCAGGTATGGGAGCGATGTCGCCCGGCCTCCCGCGTGATCGGGCGGTGAGCTGGCGTCGGGCTCCAGCGAGCCACGGGCGCCTGGCTTTTTGGGCATCGTCGGTGGGTGAGGAGCTCCGCGACCGCGACGGCGTCACAGGCGCCGGGCAGCGGGGTGTGTCCCCCCCTGTGCCTGCGCAAGCACTAGGCACTCGCGCGGGCACAACGGAGGAACATATAAAAAGGCGGTCCGGGCGGATAAAAAGTTTTGTCCGGGTACCCACAAGTGGCGGCACAATCCCACTGGCACTGAACACTGCACTGAGTACGCGGAACAAACTGTAGGTGGCGTCCTCGGGCCTATCCCACTATCTCAAAATTCATGTTCACAAAACCTTATACTAATCGCCTACAGATCTTAACACCGCGATTCAGGATCGTGACGTAATTGCACAACGCCATCTAGTTTAAACTTCGAAACTAACATAACACCGTTTTACGGTGAACATTTACCAAAGAATACAATTGAACTAACCTTGTTATTACTGCACTCACTACGCAAAATTTTTCAATTTCAACAATAATACCAAATCAAATGCAAATGTACAGATGAAAACAATAACATACCAAATTATAAATAAGCGCGAAAAAAAACTAATGTGAATCTGTCATCCAAATAATACTATCTAAACGAATTACGAAGTCCAGTATCATTCCATCTCATTCTAGCGTACGCATTACATATCTCTGTCCTTATCGTAAGCCGTAAAATCGCGGGTTATAACTTACTTAAACTAGCCGAGTTATGAGCTCACGGTCGCTAAAAGAGAAATGCATTGAATTAGATAGACTGAATTCCTGGTTCGCGTTGCGGCTTCCTTGCTGTTTTGCGCGAGTTGAAATTGCTCGGATAAAAATGGTAGGCGTTTATTTATTTCTTTGTTATTTTCATATGCAATAATGTTATACCTGCAAAGTAACTTGAATAGGTAATTAATTTGTTTTAATGATAATTGAAAAGATTAGTATTTGCCAAATTGTCATATTTCGGAAGGGAACTCGATAGGAATCGTTTTGTATTAGGGATTCGCTGCTGCTGCGCTTATATCTACTGTTAGCCTTATCCCTGCGAGCCATTAGTTCTTTAATTTGCGATGTAATCCATGGTGCAGGGTTATATTTTACTTTGACACGCCGAATGGGAGCATGTCGGTCGAACAAGTTGAGGATTGATGAGTTAAAATAACCCACTTTCTCATCAATACAATCCTTCTCCAATAAAGGGGACCAGTCAAGAGAGTTGGCATCACGCTGCAATGCCTCCAGATCTATGCCTTTGAAATTACGGAGATATAAAAGCTGGGGCTTACGTTTTGGAACACGAATGCGATAAGATACGTAGATAAGATCGTGGTATGAAAATGAAGCACTAAGTTGACCATGAAAAGAAACATTACTGGGGGAAGAGATAATCATGAGATCTAGAAGAGAAGGAGAACAATTAGGAAAATAGTGAGTAGCAGAGAGAGGTAAAACTTGAAGATTAAATGAAGACAATATTGAGAGAAGTTTGGAAGAGCGAAAGTCATTTTTAATCAGGCAAGTATTAAAATCACCCATCAAAACAACATGATCATATAAGGGACAAAGATCACTAAGGGTGGACTCAAGGGAATCAAAGTAGTCAACATGAAGATTTGGACTGTAAAGGACTGCCAGCAACACTTTGGTGTGGTGAACTAATATCTCTAAAAACAAGTACTCAGCCGATCCAGAATATAGCGAAGGAGATGAACTGACTACCCTGTAGGGTAAATCAGCACGAAAATAAATTGCAACACCTCCTCCACCTTTGCCAGTCCTATCATTGCGGATCAAGACGAAGCCAGGGAGAGAATAATGTGTAGATAGGAGAGATGGCTTCAGAAAAGACTCCGAAATTAATAGAGCATCCAAATGAGCACTGCTAAATGATGCCAGAAGATCAGAATAGTGACCAGGAACACTCTGAGCATTAATGTGTGCAATATGCAAATTTTTAGGATCATTGGAGAAAAGAGAAGATAATTTGTCATGTAAAGTTAGTGGTAACGAAGAGTCACTGTCCGCACTAACAAAACTAGTAGGGGAAGAGCATGAAAAAAAGCTGTCATTAAGATCAGCTAAATCATCCATTATAATGATTACCTTAAATATAATATATAAAAAATAAATAAAAATATATACTAATGTGATATAAAATATAAAATAAGATAAAAAAGTAAAAAAAAGTTTTCCTACGGTGAGAAAACCACCCCAACTTGCTAGTACCATTGGCAGGAATTTTTACAACTATCAAAAACCAAAACAATAATAAAAAAAAAAAGAAAAACCAATAACCTATTGACTAAACTAATTATGCGTAGAACGAAACGCCACAGGTGACCAATGAACGGATGAGTGACACTGACAGCAGCTGTCAGCTACTGTCATGTCACAATATTGTCAACATTTCGTTCGTTGCAAGTTCAGCAAACTTATAAATAATAATTATATACCGGCAACAACAAAAAAGAAAAAGAAAAATTGCGTCGGTAAACCAAACAAATTAATGAATTATTTAACCACCGGCACAAACAATAAATAAAGTGAATGCGATTGTAACCGTTATTGATAGCGAACAGAGAATGAAGAATTACTTGCGCAGACGCGTCCTCCTAAACCTCCTGGCCGCTGTAGCCGAAGCTGCTACATTTGGAGACTCAGGTTCTTCAGAATGCACAGAATCCTCGTTGTCGGCTGCACTCAGTGGGAACTTGGCTATTAAAACTTGAAGTTCGCCTGCTGTTTCGAGCTTGTGGCGCGATTTGTCAGGGCAAATAACGACAATCTTTCCCTCCATTGACCAGCAATTTAACATACCGAAATGTTTACGCGCGGCCGCAAACACACGATGCCTTCCTTGAGTCAAAAACTCCGAGATGGTGACGCCAGTGCCCTTCAGAGCCTTCTTGCTATCCCATACAAGTTGCCGGTGCTCCATCCTGAAGAATCGTACCAGTATAGGACGCGCCTTCTGCTGCGAGAATCCAAGCCTATGACAAACATGGATAATGTTCTTGTCTCCCAACTCAGTCAATTTAATTTGGTTGAATATTATGTTGTTCACCACAACATTTAAATTTTCATTCTTCTGCTCTGGAACACCATGGAACAACAGGACCTTTCTTCGCATGGCAGTTTCATGTCTGTCATACCCAGCAGCAAGCAACTCAATTTGAGATTTTAGTGTGGATAGTGCTTGACAGACAAACTGTTTAAAGTCGGAGAACTCACGTGCAATGGAAGTGATATCAGGTGAAGCCGGTGATGAATTAGCGGTGGCTTGTTGCAGTTTTGTCTCGTACTCCTGCATTCGGGAGCCAAACAGCTGTTGTAGGTCCTCCAGACTGGCAGCAAGCTTCGAGTCCATGATGTAGTGCAGTGTCAGTGAACCAAGGCAAGTTTGATATGCTTGAAAATATTAGATAGCAAGTGTGGGGAGGTATAGTAGAAGATGAACTAGTTTAATTCATCAAAAATACAAATAAACTATTTTTAATTAATTATTTTGTGAAGAGCCCACAAAAAGTTCTGTTATTGCTATGTCTACCCACATCAATCATCGATTATCAATCATCAATTATGTAATAATATTCATTCTGGAACTAAGTGTCAATAATTAATGTCGCATGGAAGTCAATCTATTTATTATTAAACAGTGTTTGAATTTAATGTGTTGTTTCCTTTTAGCTTGATCCTTAACCCATAGGGAGAAAATATTTTATGTAACAGTGGCGACCAACGTGTGTATTAGTTGGAGATAGAGGTTACGTCTATTGCTGTACCTTACAAACCGGAGTACTGTTTCTGGAACCTTCCATTTATTTTAAGAAAAACCGTCTTGCGGAATCCTTTGTGTGTTCATGTTTGTGCCGTTTTATACAATTTTACAATTATTTACCTTTTACAATATTTACTGCGTTATACAATTCAGTTTCGTTTTACCTGTGCCCCAATATACTGTACCAGGACTTTTGTCCTTTGTTACAAGAAAACCCTATTATTGTATTTCTCTTTAAGACTGCTATTATTATAACTGCGTTTACCATAGTTAATATTTACACATTGCTCAAGTTTGTAAATTGTGACGGCCAGTTTTAACTTCTATTCAGTTTTTTTTTCTCTCCTAGTTTCCATTATGGAACGACCAATTAAATTTAATTTGCTTCGGAAAGATGAGCTCATAATATGAAGTACTGATCCGGGACGCTAAACCCGCCTCAACCGTAGAGGAACTACGTATCCAAATTAGAGACCTCAGTAAACTGGTTTCTTCCGATGAAATCGTGGAGACGGATAGAGATCCGGAGGCGGAATTAAAAGTAATTAGGGCTAAATTGCCGGAAATTGGTGAAGTACTGGATAAGTACCCCACCAGTTTTAAAAAATTTAACCGCGCCAGGGCTTTGGGTTTCCATCTCTTTCATCGTTTGAGTAGGATAACTTCTCCATCTGAGCTTGATGCCGATTACGCCGTCGTTGACAAGCAACTTAGCAGTTACTTAGCAAGAATCGATTCGGTTAACGCGAGCTTTCACCAATCTTTTACTTCCGCCGAGGAGGCACCAGAGGTGCTGTCCAGTTTGCAGACGAAGGACGTCATTATTTCCTGCAAAAAAGACACGGTCAAGACCCTAGGTGTGAAATTTAACGGGACAGGTTGTGTGAAAGCGTTTATTGAGCGTCTAGAAGAGCTTTGCGAGGCCAGAGGTATCGACGAGGCATCCTTGCATCAATCTGCCTTGGACATTTTTTCAGATGGAGCCTTATTATGGTACCGAGGAATTAAAGCGTTGGTTGGTAATTGGCCGGAACTGAAGAAGCAGTTACTCATAGATTTCGCTCCACCTGATTACGACATGCGTCTAATGTCGGAAATTACGAACAGAACGCAGAGGTTGACTGAGCAGTCTTGTATTTATATAGCGGTCATGGAGAATATGTATGGTAGGCTTTCTTACAGGGTACCAGAACACGATCGGTTGGCGCGGATAAAGTACAACATGAGACCGGAATACACTTCGGGGTTGTCTTTGTTCACCATCAATACGCTCAGCGAGTTGAAGGAGAAGTGCAGGCAACTGGAGCTGGGCTTCCACAGCAAGGCTCAGTTCCATGAGCCGCCCAAACCGACGTCTTCTTCCGTCGCAGCGGACTTAGCTTACCAAGCCCCGAAGGGTTCAAGGATTGAGGCCGTGCAAACAGACTCGGGTTCGTTGTTTTGTGTTCGTTGTAGGGTTAAGGGGCACTCGTTATCGAATTGTAAATCGAAGGAAATTGTGTGTTACCGTTGCGGCAAGAAGGGCGTACGGGCACCATCGTGCCCTGCGTGTAATAAAAAGCAGAAGGAGGTTCAGTCCTGTCCGACCTGCATTTCAAAAAACTAAAGTCCCGGAACTACAGCCAAAATTTTGATAAGTCCGATTGGGACAATTATTTAAAATTTTTAAAGTTATTTTTTAGTACATTAAGGGTGGATACAGTACATTATAAGACTTCGGACGATAGTCGTCCACATTTAACTGTTTCTATTTACGATGAGCAGTATTACGGCTTACTCGACTCGGGTTCTTGCATTTCGGTGTTGGGTTCCGATGTCGGTCAGCACTTTATAAGGGCTGGTGCAACTGTGCACGCCGATAATCAGTTGGGCAGCATAGTAACTGCCAATGATTCGCGAGCATCCGTGGAGGGTTATTTATTTTTACCTGTACCTAACTCTCATGGGAGCAACTAAGGTTATTAAATTCTATATTATTCCGGATATTACCACACCGTTAATTTTTGGTGTTGATTTTTGGAAGGCCTTTAATTTGGCACCAAAAATTTTTAATACTTTACCATTTCAATATATAAAACGTAAAAGAGGTCATACTTGCGTCTCGGAGGTTAGGCACCTACAGCCGTTTGATGAGTTAACACCGGACCAGAAGAATGAAGCGGAGTTATTAATTAAAGATTTTGAAAAGGTCTCCTTTGAGGTAAAAGGATTAGGTCGTACCCATCTGCTGCGTCATAAAATAGACACGGGTGATGTTCCTCCTATTAAACAGCGTTATTACCCGTTGTCGCCTGAACGCCTCAAGGAACTCAATCGTCAGCTGGATGAGATGTTGGGGATGGGAGTGGTGGAACCTAGCAATAGCGCATGGAATAATCCGGTTCTGTTGGCTCCAAAACCAAATGGAGAATGGCGATTTTGCCTGGACAGCCGAAAACTAAATGCGGTCAGTAAGCAAGATGCGTATCCACTACCCTACATCTCCCGCATCTTAGACCAGTTGCGTGACGCGCGTTATCTTTCGTCGATTGACTTAAAATCGGCTTTTTGGCAAATAGAACTGGACTCTGTTTCGTCCAAAGAAAAAACCGCCTTCACAGTCCCTGGTCGAGGTTTGTTCCAGTTTAAAGTTATGTGCTTTGGGTTGACTGGAGCCCCAGCCACTCAACAGCGATTAATGGACAGACTTTTCGGTCCGGAGTTCGATAATAAGGTCTTTGTGTATTTGGATGACATAATTATTTGCTCATCAACCTTCGAGGAGCACATTTCGCTTCTAAAACGGGTTTTAGACAAGTTAACGCAGGCAAATTTGACAATTAATTTACCTAAGTGCTGTTTCTTTCGACGTGAACTAAAATATCTAGGTTACATAGTGGATGAGCGAGGCTTACACACTGATCCGTCGAAAATTCAGTCAATTGTCGACTTTCCAACCCCTACAACTCGTAAGCAAGTAAAAATGTTCCTTGGAACGGCCTCATATTATAGACGTTTTATTAAAAACTTTAGCTCCATAGCGGCCCCTTTGAATGCGCTTACGAGTACTAGTAAAAAAGCGCCACCTTTCAAATGGACGGCTGAGACCGAATCCGCGTTCTCAACCTTGAAAGAGGCATTGGTGTCTGCTCCAGTATTAGCTTGCCCAGATTTCTCTCAACCTTTTGAGATTCATTGTGACGCGTCTAGTTTTGGGATAGCGGGCACTCTGACTCAGGTTGTAAACGGGGAGGAGCACCCAATTGCTTACTGTAGTCGTTCGCTTAATCCGGCGGAACGCAATTATTCGGCGACGGAGCGTGAGGCACTCGCGGTAGTCTTCGCCGTGGAACACTTTCGTCCTTACGTAGAAGGCGGGCCTGCGTTTAAAGTGATAACCGACCACTCTAGTTTAAAATGGTTCTTTAATTTAACCAATCCCTCTGGGCGATTGGCCCGTTGGGGTTGTCGGTTATCACCTTATAATTTTACCACTGAGCACCGCAAAGGTAAGGACAATGTGGTTCCAGATGCCTTATCGCGTGGCGTTCCGGTGCTGGAAATTAAAGCGTCCGACACTGACACTTGGTTTAAGGGGGTTTGGGATAAATGCGTCAGTACGCCTAGGTCGTGCCCTAACTATATTATTAAGGGGGATAAACTTTACCGCTATTCAAAAAATAAATTCGGGGTAGCCAGTGATAATGATTGGAAGCAGGTAGTACCGGAGAGCAATCGAGAAGAATTGCTAAGGAGTCACCACAGTGGCGAATTATCACCACACTTTGGAGTATTTAAAACTTATAAAAGACTCGCTCTCCGATACTACTGGCCTAACATGTACAAAGATGTAGTTAGCTACGTTGGTAAATGTGATAAGTGTGCTGCATACAAACACTCACAACAGCCTCCTTCCGGTCTTTTAGGCGATGCGAAAGACTGTTCCAAACCATTTGAAACAATAAGCATTGACTTGGTAGGTCCGTTACCACGGTCAAGATCGGGATTCACGTACCTGTTGGTTGTCGTGTGCTGTTTCACGAAGTACTGTCTACTGTTTCCTTTACGTAGAGCTGTTGGTAAAGCTATAGCACAGAAACTGGAGGACGGCGTTTTCCTGGTACACGGTATACCCCGTACGGTGATAGCAGACAACGGGACGCAATTCACGGGCAATGAGATTCGTTCACTACTACAGAGGTACAAAATACCTCAAGTTCACTTCACACCTCGTTATTGCCCAAGCGTGAACACCGTAGAACGCTATAACCGTACCATAATGACCGCGGTATCAATACTCGTGGAAGATGATCATCGATCTTGGGACGTAAACATTTCTAAGATCCAATTCGCTATGAACACCTCCACGAATGAAGTTACTCGTTTTACTCCGTTCTTCCTAGTGCATGGCAGAGAGGCAGTTAGTAGTGGTGATGTCTTCGGCATTGATACCGTAGCACAGCCCACTCTAGCTTGCGCTTCTCGCAGTTCTTATGCAAACCAGCTGGGAACGTTAGGTAGTATCTTCGATAAAGTAAAGGATGCGCTCATCAAGTCACATACTCGTAGTGCTCGTTATTATAATAGTGGTAGGAGACACGCGGAGTTCGAGGTTGGCGACACTGTGTGGAAGAAAACATATCCCCAGAGTGACGCCTCCAAATTCTTTATGGCCAAATTGGCACCTAAATACGAAAAATGTATAATTAGGAAAAAACTTTCACCCTTAGTGTATGAATTGGAAGGCTGTAGTTCCGGCAAAAATCTGGGCACATGGCATAATATAAAGGATTTAAAACCACCATGTGGCCATGTTTAATTCCTTTTTTTAAATTTAATTTAATTACAATTTAAAATGAAATATTTTGCATGTTGTAGTTGGTCGCAGTAACCATTGAGGGCTGTATATACCTTGTGGTTGCTGGTTTGTATTTTTGTACTGTGGGATTTATTTTCACAGTGCTATATTACAGTTGGATAAAGGTATTTTCCACCGTTTTTACGGTTTGTAGTGGTACACAGGTTTCTACTGTGTCCACATTTGTTAACCATATTTGGAAGTGGTTGTTGCATGATTAACAACCCTTTTGGGGGCCTGTACCTCCGGACTGCTGGTAAGGCGGCAAAGTGATAGTCCTGAGATTGGAGGCCATTATGGCGGGCGTGTAGGCTGCATTGATGGAATACGTTCAAGATGGTATTATTTGTTAGGGCCGATGGCCGTCACTGCCCATTTATGAATGACGGTTGGCCGATTGGCGTTGGTTTGTAGAATTTAAGTGCTTTCAGTGGATGGTTTGGGTACCAGTCCAGCATTATCATCGGCAGTTTACTCATTTGAGATGTGAGGGGTGGTGTACGATTGAGTAAGGTTGTCTGTCCTATATAAATATAGTGGGTCAGACTGGGATAGTTCGTCGTCGGTTATTTGCGCTATGTTTAATCTCTTTGGAGCTTGTCTTTTACATGTTTGGAAATGGATTAGACTCGTCCCAGGAGTAATAATTTATGAGACATATCACAAAATGGTAGTATTCGTACACCAGCTTCCATATACGTATTTCCCCAATCTTACTTTCAGGCTCGAACGGTGTAGTTTTGTTGGTGAGCAAGTTTGGTACTTTGGAGTCTGCTTTGACGCTGGAGGGCCAGCGTTGAGATTTGCCCTAGTGGGTCAAATCTCTGGTGGTTGGGGAGGTACTGTTACAATATTTTTTTTTCTGGTCCTGGCACAGGTTGATATTTCGCGGCTGCGTTTATATAAAAATAAAACATATACCTGCATTCATTGGCGTAACATTCCTTTGAATCGTTAGTTTCACTTCTCAGCATTAAATCTCTTTTCTAAAACCTTTTAAACTGTTTCACAATATTCATTGGTTCCAAAACATAGGTTACTTGTTTACTTTCCACATGACAGATAGGTCACACGTGAGTTTTGACAGGTTAAGGCGCCATCTGGTGATCGCCGAGTAACTATTATAAAATAATCGATATTAAAGCAAATTGTTCAAAAACCTATTAAATAATATCGTTTGACCCATTCTTTAATAATTCTCAGTTTTTAGTAAAAGAAATTAATAATAAAATAAAATATCCGTAAACGGAAATAATTTGGTTTTTTCAATATGGACTTTTTTCTCGAACATTCCATAGCCGCGTCACATTTTTAATCTGTGAACGTTGGCGTATTTTGTCTCTGATAATTGTGTTGACAGGTTATGATTTTGTTTTTACCCAAATTATAAATAGGACCATTACCCCAATAAAAGCTGTTATTGAATCAATAATTGGAAGAGAACGATAATGGAGAATGGAATAGTATTGGATATCGTTGTGTATAATGTGTTGCCGACTTTTAGAAGTGTCGTTGGACAGTTTTAAGGAGAATTTGTAGTGCTGTGGTGTTCCTTCTTGTTGACCGGGTAATCAATAATCTCCTTGGAAATTGGGGAAAGTGGCTTGTGATGGGCACCCGAACTCCAGCTTGATATCCGGTGCGGGACATTCGTGGTCGGGAGAGGAGGCGTCGCGTCATTCGCCTCTGATCACGCCGAAGTGAAACACAAGTTCTGGTTCCCAGTTGTAAAGGTGAGGATATTTGTGGAGTTGGCGTTGGGTTGTGCACCCTCCTCCGGGGTGTGGGTTGTTTAGAGAATATTGTGATAATTCGAACGATTATTTCAGGATTCTTAATTGCGCATTCCTGGGTTGTGGCTTCGACCAGCGACCGGCTTTTCAACCTCATCCATAGCCGCCGAGGTGTCTTTTTCCTGAGCTAATTGTGAGTATTAAACCTAGCTAATTACTATAGATAGGCCGTAGGAGTTTTCTCAGTGTTTGCCCCAGTGTTAAATTATTGTTTATTCATGGACCCGGACGCTACGCAGGAACGGCATTTGAACGGAAAACCGGTTGTCCGTTAGATCCGGGCTGATTGATTTCTCCGCTCGGTCCCATTGGGGAAAGCAAATTAGTTTCACCTTTATTATTGGGTCTTCGTATTGTCGATTGCAGGACAGGCCCCAGAGAAGCTCGTTCCGCCGCTGGGAACCAGAAGGTTGTCTGGAGCCCAGACGCGGAACCCGTTCCTGGAGCACGCCTGAAGCTTCCTGTGGGGACGGCTGCACGGCTGGCGGAGCCCGCCCGGCGATCGCGCCGTGCGAGACGGTTTTTTTTTACCTCTTAACTTTTATTTTTTATCTTACTACGGTTTCGGTGGAAACCGGACCGTATAAAACCGGTTTATTTTGTACCCGGTTTTAATGTCGGTACTTAACCGAATTTTACTGTGAGGGTCTTGGGCTCGTTCTACCTTCATCCGGAAGCATTGTGGACATCTTCAGCACCAGGATCCGGGACTCTCCAAGTCCCTGGCGCCCAATAACTAAACTAATATAATAGATACATATAACTGGAAGGTTCGGTTAGTTTAACACTTAATTTTATTTTTTACTTGATCGTAACGTTTCCTCGGAACAGTACTCGGGTATCTCCAACTCCCCACGCCCCAGCTCTTTCTGTTGAAGTTTAAACTGGCTAGCTAGGTTTAAATATTATTAATAGCTAGAGGGATTTACATTTAATAATTATGTAATAATATTCATTCTGGAACTAAGTGTCAATAATTAATGTCGCATGGAAGTCAATCTATTTATTATTAAACAGTGTTTGAATTTAATGTGTTGTTTCCTTTTAGCTTGATCCTTAACCCATAGGGAGAAAATATTTTATGTAACAAGATTTATACATTCTACTGAGGAATCATTGCCGGAAATTAAGAAAAATGTCTCTTTGCATGGTACTGTTAGCGAGAATGTATCAAATGAATTTCTCAACTTTAACCGATTTTCGAGCTTTGTATTGTATTGTTAAGGGCTCCCTTTTCCGCATTTGGACTCATAGGTGGTCCGTTATGCGTGAGGTGGGACGATTGGCTATATGAGCCAACCCAGCTCCTTCCAGAAGCTCAGAAGTCTCCTGGGACGTTCACAGGCTTCTTGGAGCGACCTTGGAGTGCCAAGGTTTTGTGCCCGTTGGTTAGCAACGCCCTCGCATTCCAGGATTACGTGGGTTGCCGTTTCATCTGCGTTCAGGCAGCCCCTGCACAACGGGCTGTCTGTCGCGTTGATGGTAAACAGATGTTTGTTGAGTGGGCAGTGACCGGTGAGCATACCCACCACAACTCGTAAGTCCGTTCGTTGGAGTCTGAGAAGTCTGCTGGTCAGTCGCGGTGTTAGTGCAGGTACCGCCTCTCTAGACTGTCTGCAGTCGGTTGTAGATGCCCATCTGGCATTGTGTTTTGTTTGGGTTTGCAGGCGTATCCAGGTCCTGAGTTGACCGGATGGGATTGGCAAAAAGGGTGTGGGTCCGGCCACATCCACACCCGAGCCTCTCCTTGCAAGTTCGTCTGCTGCATCATTACCCAATGATCCACTATGTCCTTTTATCCATTGCAAGGTGACCCTATTGCGGTTCGAAATTTTTTGCAATGCTAAGTGACATTCATAGATTAGGCTGGACGACACAATATTGCCGTTCAGCGCCGTTAGTACAGCCATACTATCGGATAGGATTCTAATCCCGTAGTTAGAGATGTTCCTTTCCATGACTGCGATGGCAGCTTGGGTGATTGCTACACATTCACATTGGAATATGGAGCTATGTTCCCCTAGCGGTAGAGATATTTTGATGTTGAGATCCATGGAGAATACACCAGCACCTGTACCGGTATTGGTTTTAGAGCCGTCCGTGTAAATACGGACTTCGTTAGCTCCTGATTGATCTCGCTCGGTCTCTGTTAGTTGAATTCGATAGAGCTTATCGAACACGTGAGTTTTGGGGATTCTATCACAGGGCGCTTCAATGTATGGTACATCGTTTAGCGCCCTTTCCCATATAATGGTGTGATTGCCCCTTTGGTTTTTCCACATGCCGGAGTGTCTCAGCCTGATTGCCGCCATACTAGCCTCCTGTTGAATGAAGAGATCCAGTGGCAGCAGACCAAGCATTATCTCCAGGGCATTAGTTGGTGTTGTTCGCATGCATCCTGTGGTGGCTGAGCAAGCCAACCTCTGGAATGACTGCAGTTTTTTACGGGTGGTTATGAGTTCAGTTCTGGGCCACCAAACTACCGCTCCGTAGGTGATTATTGGTCTGATTACGGTCTTATAGAGCCATAGTGTTATTTTCGGCGAAAGGCCCCAGGATTGCCCCAGAAGTCTTCTGCATTGCCAAAATGTTATGCTAGCCTTGTCAATCTTGTGGTCCAAGTGTTTGTTCCATAACAGTTTGCTGTCAATTATGATACCCAGATATTTGACCTCATTTGTTAGGGACAGCTCGGTGCCAAACAGTTTAGGTAGTTGTAAACTGCCAAGATTGCGTTTGTGAGTGAACATGATAAGTTCCGTTTTTGACGGGTTCACTGATAGTTCGTGCTCCAAGCACCATTGTTCGACGATCTTCAGAGCCTGTTTTGCCAGGTTGCACAGCACATTCTCAAAAGGTCCCGTTATGAGAATGGCTAGATCGTCCGCATAGCCTACCGTGTAATACCCATGGTCGGTGAGTCTGCTGATCAGCTCATCGACCACGACATTCCATAGGAGGGGGGAGAGAACTCCTCCCTGTGGACAGCCTTTTGCTACCACACCTCTGGTCGTGGTATTTACGGTAAATTGAATAGCCCTTTGTCTTAGCATATTGTCTATCCACCCGGCAGTCGTGGGTTCGACGCCATGCCTGGATAGGGCTCGGCTAATTACTATAAAGATTTTCGAGCTTTCTAAGGCTTCAACGTACTGTAGCATTTATCTGTTACGTTTTATTGCTGCCTGTAAAAAACGGCATATCTATGGTCCCTTTAGCAATGATGAACTACGAAATTCTTTAAATTTGATCATTCAAACCTGTCAAAACGAGTCATTTAGTGAATACAAGTTGTTGCTTCATAATAAACAATTACCAAAGAAAAGTGCTTTATTGAAATTCAATGTTTTTATGGATGACCATAAAATATTACGCGTTGGAGGTAGGTTACTAAACTCGGATTTACCATATGATAAGAAATGTCCAATTCTGTTACAATCTAGTCATCACTTTACAAAATTACTATTTGAGAATGAACACAAACGGTTGTTCCACCCTGGTCCACAATTGCTGTTAGCTTCCATACGGGATACATATTGGCCCATACGAGGTCGTAACTTGGCCAGGTCGTGCTACCGTCAGTGTGTACGTTGCTGTCGTCTCAAAGGTCAAACCGTCACACCGATCATGGGTAATTTACCACAGCAGCGAATTCAAGCAGGAGGTTTCCCATTTGAAAATATTGGCTTGGACTACGCGGGTCCAATTCAGTCTGCTGTTCGGCAGGGTCGCGGCTGTAAATTGGTAAAAGTCTATATTGCAATTTTCGTCTGCTTTACGACAAAATCTATACACCTGGAATTAGTCGGTGATTTGACCAGCAACACTTTTATCATGGCGTTAAAAAGATTCATCTCGCGTAGGGGTAAACCTGTCAATATATTTTCCGATAGTGGCACGTCGTTCGTTGGTGCATACAATGATCTATCAAAATTTCTTAAGGCTAATTGTGACTCGTTATCTGAAGAGATGGCTAAGGAGGGAATAACTTTTAACTTCATCCCTGCATACTCTCCTCATTTTGCTGGAGGCTTGCGGAGGCTGGTGTCAAGTCAACAAAGCATCATTTAGTCAGGGTGTTGGGCCTTTGTAACTTAACTTACGAAGAGCTTTATACTACGCTAGTGCAAATAGAAGCAATTCTGAACTCAAGACCACTGACGCCGCTTTCAACGAATATTGAAGACTTGACTCCGTTGACACCCGGTCATTTTTTAATTGGACGTCCGTTAACATCTTTGCCAACGCCTGATTACCACAACCATTCCACTGGCTCTTTATCCCGATTTCAACGAATTGAACAGCTCCGCCAGCATTTCTGGAAACGATGGAGCAAAGAATATATATCGGAACTCCAACTCAGGACAAAATGGCGTACATGTAAGGGTTCTCTGAAGATGAACTCCCTGGTACTTCTAAAAGAAGATAACATGCCGCCTCTGAAGTGGAAAATGGGTCGGATTGTCGCTACCTATCCAGGTCCGGACGGCGTGATCAGGGTTGCAGACGTAAGAACCTCGAGTGGCCTACTCCGCAGATCCTTTAGCAAGATTTGTCCGCTACCCATCTACCCCGAGTCTGACTATTCTGGTTGAAAGACAGGCTTTCAACGCCCGGGGGAATGTTTGCGCAAAACGCCTTATTATAGCAATCAGTGCATTGATTACGTGTTGTTGCTATCGGATTTTGTTATAAGTTTGATGTATTGACAGTTGACGTTAATAATATCTATGCAAATTTTATTGAAAAGCAGTTGTCGTTTTTCATTTTATCTCCCAATAAAACAACCTGAAGAAATCCCCAACAGTGACGTGTGACTTTATAGATAGCGATATGTATTCAAGTATTCTCAAAATGCCGGCAAATATTAATATTGAGGCAAGAACTAATTAAATATTATTGCATTGTTATGACTATTTCCATTAAATCTTTAAAAATATAGTGCGCCACCCTCCATCTTTTTATTTTTGAGTCCATCCATAGGTTGACTGGAAGTTATCGCTATTATATAGTATATTATATCTGCCTATCTATCTATCTTATACACATATCGCATGTGATATCACAAAATAAGTTTGTTAATTCTATAAGTAGGTAAATAAAACAAATAAACATTTTAATTCAGCTTGACTTTTTTATTTCCACTAAGACCAAAACAAATAACATAAAACATAAATCTTAATACAATACGTGAATACATTGTAAATAAACATGATTAACTAATAAGTTATTCGGTTTAAATATCTTTATTTCTCACTAAGACAATTTACATTATCACTTACATGAGAACAAATAAATTTAAAACTAATTATAAATCTAGTGCGGGTAATTGGTAAAATAAGTTATCATCATAATTATCAAGGAGCGACTTCACTGCATTCCAAAGTTAAGGCGGTGGCCCAAGTTAAAAGATGTTACATTTATAGCGTAAATCAGTAAAGTGCTTCATTGTTATTAATATAGGTAATTCAATAATTTATTTTTAAAAATAACAAGTATAGTCGCTTCTTTAACAGATTTTTGAAGTTTATTTAAAAACTCGGCTATACGTAAAATTATTTTTGCCGTAATTTGTTCTAATTCTAGGTAATACAATGTAGCTGGCTCGGCGTGATGAGTATATTACCTATGCTTGTTTTGGATTGCTAGTTTATGGATAAAAAGTAAAAAGTTATTGATTAATAATAAGTATCATGATTTCAAAGAAACAAAAAATATCCAAACACATAATAAGATTTAAACTCGGAGCTCATTGATCGTAGCTCCACTTAGCCCAACAGCTATCAGCAATAAATAAGCAAATTAAACAATTCGAAATTAATACAATAATTAAAATAAGTGATTTAAAGACTAACTTACGTTTAATAAATTATATTTAAGAAAATACAGACACACAAGAAAATATTTTTTTATAAAATGCGGCCATTTTAGTATGTTATTCCTTGAGAAAATTTTAAAAAATATCTTTATTTAAACAAAAGAAATATCAGTGTTATCACTATTAAGCCATTTATTTTGGAATAGTAATAGTTCAGCAGGCTAGTATCTTTTTGCGTTCCAGGGCCGCGGTGGCTTGTTCCTGTTTCAAAACAAACGTCTTATGGCACCGCTGCCCTGGAACGCAAAGGGCAATTGCCACTTTGCGTTCCAGGACCGTAGTGCCGGAAAAGGTTGTTTTTATCAAAATTTCTTTTGCTCCACCAAATGCGAGTTAGCAAAAAAGTTATTTAAGGATAAATGTTCTATAACTGCAATAGAACCACGGAAATAATATGGGCACTGTATAAAAATACTGCTACAGCTGCGACTTTTTAGGCACCGCGGTCCCGGAACGCAAGGGCCAGTTGCTCTTTGTGTTCCAGGGCCGCAGTGCCTAAAAAGTAGTTTTATTAGCAAATCAAGTTTCTTACGCTCCACCAAGTGCTATTTAGCTAAAAATAATATGGAAATATGTTCTATTACTGAAATAAAACCATGGAAAAAGTAAGCGCACTTCATAAAAATATCCTTTTGAGGTCATAGTTTAATATTCGTTTTCTTTACGAAAAGAGGTTTGAAACTAATGGCCTCAATGTCCTTAAATAAAATAATAACTATGAATAAAATTATATTTACGTTTACAGTCTATCAACAATTAATACAACAAAAATTATATAAAAAATATGCTCGTGGAAATCTTAAACATTTTTTTTATTCCTGTAAAACAAACGGCTTTTAGCTGATATTTTGGTGTAAACTTTCACAGCCTTACTACAAAAACTTAAACATCTGTTGAACACTTGTCTAAAAAAAGTGTGACTGCAAAACGGACCTTATTTCAACGACATAATCTGACATTTTTTTAGACAAGTGTTCAACAGATGTTTAAAAGTTTTTGTGGTACGACAGTCAGTGTTGAGTTCACAGTGAACGGTTATTTATTTCGTGTTGAATTAGTTACTCATTGGGGGAAACCACTTCCTTCGTATTAATTCACCATTCCCTGACGTCTCTGACGTCCTTAACCATCGGCCTGCCTGTTCGCTCTGGACAAGCGCTATTCTTCTCTTATTTCATATCCCACAGACTTACAGTATTTCACCACTAGAACAAAATATGAAATACTTTTATTATCTTTATACAAAAACAGCTGTTTATTTTACTGTTAAGAAAAAACTATAAATAGCACATAATAAGTATGAATCACATTTGTTGTTCTTCTAAATAAATCTTTTAGCGATTTAAACACTTTTGAATAGGGAATCATACAAAAGAATATTAACACGTGAAATAATTAGAATTTAAATGATAATACTCACACTTAGTCTGGTTCCATTTGATATTTGTGTTATGTTTCATCCACATTTATGCAGGGCTATAATATTCGCCCTCAATGATAATTCCCACTGTTTATATTTCACTGCAAATGGATAACCATATCAAGTGTAATACGTATTTAAACACTCGTCACACACAATAACCAGGAATCAAGAACGTTCTATCATCTATAGTTGTCTCGAAACCTGTGCTCGAAACGAACTAACACATAATTGTGTTTACCTCACAAATCGAAATAATTTACTTTGTTTCGTTTTCTGTGATCTACCAACTAACGAACGAAAAACAACACTCAACACACATCGAACTAATATTAGTAATTATAAAAATCAAACAATTTTAATTATCTAATTTCTACTAAAAAAATTAATTAAAAATAACAAAAAGAATAATGTTATTATTAAAAATAAGAAAAAAAGGTGATTCGATCCCACGACTCGCCAGCGATTAAAACTTTCAAGCAGTGGTTGACACCACTGCGCCATCATAACACGCAGAATTATGGTTGAAATTATGAACCATACCATAAGTCAATTTGATTTGTATAGTATTTAAAAAACTCATAACAAAAGGTCATAAGTCAAAGCGAAGCGTCAGCCTATTGCTTTGAAAAGTTGATAAAGGATTTTGGAACCCGACTGTACAATTCTGGTATTCAACTGCATTCAGTAAGACTAGATTCCGAACCTAACTTAATTGGGAAAAGGCTTGAACATAATAACGTAAAATTCTTTTAGGTATTCGCGAAGACGACAAACAGATCCAAGATTTGGTAGTTTTTCTATAACCAGAGCTGTCTAATGCGGGGCACTCCTTGCCTTTCTGCGCACACTACCGACACTATTCATAATCTCCTTTTACATTTTTTTACATTTAATTTGTCGTATAGAAAAGTTATTGCAAAGAGACGCCATTTATCGGCGCCGTACGCGTGCCTACTCACAAACGTTAATTTATATATAATTATATGACATTTTATAACAGCGTGGTTTACTAACAACGTTGGCATTTTAAAAAACTCTTTTTTTTATAATCAACAGATTTTATCAATTTTTCAGCTACAACTAAGAAAAATACTTTTTTGTTATAGACTGTTTGAGAAAACAGCGAGAAAGATTTAGCGGGTAAAAATGTTGTATTTTCAACTCTAGCCGACTAAATCTAAGACACACTCGGGTAAAGTAAGAACACGGGACACGTGATAAGTAAACCACACGTTCTACACACAATCGGACACTTTTACAATAATTAATCATGCAAAAATACTTTTATAATATTCACTATGTATGTATATAATATATTGTACATACATGGGCTATGTACACGCTGCTACACTACATATATTGGACTGGTGTATATAAAAGCGATGGCGAAGTGACGCTCGTAAGTTAAATAGGTAGTAGTTTTTTCACTTTTCGAGCTGGTAACACTATGGCAAGTTTTTTTTTTTCAATAATGAAATGGAAAAAAAATCTTTTTTACAATACAATCGACTTTATACAATTTTACAAAAGCGTTATGGAACAACGATTAGAGTTGATAGGTGTACATTTTTTTATTATCTACGTTTTTATTGATAGGACGTCGCAATTGACTTTTACGTATGGATCGAACAATTTTTTGGGAAAACCGTCCGAACACAATGACGTTTGCCTAAAAAAATAATGTCGAAAAATTGCTTTTGTTAATCTATACCTTTTAATACCTACTAAATACTATTCTAACATTATTATTATTTATTGGTTGGACCACAACACTGGTTAGTGGAACACTAGCTTAAATTGCAAATGGCGCCTTTATAAACGTCATTATTTTCGGACTTTTTACTAAACATCTTTATTGTAGACATTTTTGTATGAAACAATATTATACTTAACTGGTACTGACTATACATATTTTCGACTTTTTTAATATTATAGTGTTCAGTTTGTCTGATTCCCATTTCGAAAATAAAAATGGCGCCGATAAGGGGTGAGTCTCCTTAGACTTTTTTTTTATAAATTCGTTTTTGCAGTAACTACTTTTAAAGCGTTTTAGTAAAGATGGGAGTCAGACAGATACATTGCAGTACATTTATTTCTACGAACGAAGAGGACAGTGATATGTTGCTATTTCACACAGTGCTCCTAAATACTTTCACAACAGAAAACTTATTATACTTTCAAATTGTCAACCAATTTATATGATTAAGCGCTTACTCTCACATCCATAAATCTTTCAAAATCTACAAACAATTTTATTATTCACTGATAAGGTAATGATAAACTTGAGCATTTTTGCGAATGTTAAGGCACTCGCTCACCGCGAGCATTCACCTGTAATGTAACGTAACAGATTCGAGCATTTCATCGGCGAGGGAGAACAATCGAACATCACAATGCGCACCTTGTATCAAATCTATACTAAATGTACGCGAATGCTCGTCAGTCAGAATGCGGGAGGTAGTACTGTAACGTAATGCTCAAAGTCGAATCTATAATGTTACATTACACGCGAATGCTCCCGTTGAGGGAGCGCCTTTACATTACAGAAAAACAAACGAGAGCGTTTTAGCGAGCATTCTAAGACGCGGGACACACAGAAAAGACGTAAGACGCAGACGGGGCACGGACATTTGTATCTACGAACGTGCTGGTGAGCTTTTTACCAAAGACAAAATTGAAAACAACGAATGGTCGGTTTTCTTTTACAAGTGAGAATCTCTCAAGCTCAAGTCTATTATCACCTTTAAGCGACACCGGTCTAAATGCCTAGCAACTTTAAATCTTCGACTCTACGTCGAAGGTTGGTATTTATTTAAACTTTATGCAACACCAAAGGTAGGGGTGCTAAGACAGGAAACCTCCACGTGCGCCCGTGGACTGGAGTTCCCTCTCGGATACGTCCGGGGGGAAGACCAGTTTTTCCGGGCCGGTGCGCCCTGGGATGCGGGCAAAAACTCTCCTTAGGCACTGTGTGCCTAAGGGGTTTCTTTGCCCGTATGCAAATAGCCTGTCGGGTGGACGCTCCAACGCGTGTCCCTCTGAACAGCAGAGGGCACAGCGGCGGAGCGGGCTTGCGGACGGTGAGTAATGGGTATGCTCGCCGTCCGACCAAGGACCAAGCCCGGGTCGGTGGCGCGTCGTGTTTCACGCGTCACCGATACCGTGGCCCCGGAACGTAAAGGGCATCCGACGGAACACGGGTGGATTTTAGTCAGTAAGAGTCTGACAGTCCCTCCCGCCCCACCCAGGGTGGGAGGACTCATTTGATGATTTTGCCACCCTAAAAAAAAAAAAAAAAAAAAAAAACACCAAAGGTACATAGGCGGACTTAATGCCTGAGGCATTCTCTTCCAGTCAACCAAGGGTAGTGGAGAAATAACATGGCAGGTGCATAAAAAGAATTAGATTATTTAGGTATAAATTAAGTTAAAAAAGAAAAAAAAAGATTAATTTAAATTAAATAAACATAAGTATATATTTGTTATAATATACACCGTGTTCCGGACGATATACATAAACTTCGACCAGATGTTCAAACCACGGAAGTAAGCATTTTTCATTATGGACACATTAATAAATTCTTATTTTTTATTTTTTGTTAATTTTCATACAAACTAAATACCTAGACGTAAATAACCCGATATGCATGCCTTTTTATCCGAATTGGCAACGTCATTCATAACATTTGGCGGGCTGAAACAAATGAAATGCAAATAGTATTTGATAGATTTCAAATTAAGATACTTTCTCACTGCATAGCTCAATTAAATTTCATTAAATGAAATTACAAATATCTTTGTAACGAAGCCTTTTTAAGTACTACTTCCTTTGCTGGATTTGATTTGTAAAAGCCATAGAAGTATTTGCTAAAGTTTATGGATAACGTGAAGAACACGGTGTATAGGTAAATATCTATATATATAAAAGAAAGTCGTGTTAGTTACACTATTTATAACTCAAGAACGGCTGAACCGATTTGGCTGAAAATTGGTGGGGAGGTTCCGTGGGACGTGACATAAAACGTGATATAATAAAACGCAACTGACATGGAATGACAGCAAAACGAAAATTTTATCAATCAAAACATCAATTATTGACCGTTCGATGTGTTTGTATTGAGTTTCTAAGCTTATTGTGCCGATACTATCATAATTATTAATGCCATGTCGCCACCGAAACGATCAAATTTTTATCCTGTTTCCGTGAGACGTGACATAAAACGTATTAACATGATCAAGAAGAAGGTGTTGGTGCCGAAATTCGATAAGGGATCTGAACAAAAAGTACTAGGAAAACATGAAGAATATGTTCATGCCGCCCAGCGCCCACCGGTCTTCAATGCTAAAAAAGTATTTTGGTGAATACTGAATACCCAAAAAATGTACTAGGACTGCATAGATTCAATGCAATCATACGACGAAGAAACGCCTGGGTGTCACCACTGCTCAGATCGCCCGGAGGACACAGTGGAGCATACGGTGCAGGACTGCCTCGCGCGCGGCAAAGCACAGCCGTGTACGAGCGGAGGAGATAGGTGGAGAACTGAGCGCCCGGCATTGGTCGAGGCCATCGCAAGGGGCGAGACGGAGTGGGAAGCGGTCTTCTCCTTCTGTACAGCAGCCATGCTATGGAAGGAGGAGGCGCGCCGTCTGAGGGAGAGGACAGCGTCCTCCCTCCACCCCAGCCGCAGTGGTAGACGCCTACGATGACGGACGTCGGCAGACGATCTCCAGCCACCGTCGGCCCGGGCATGCGGGCGGCGAGTAATGGGTGACTCGCTGTCTAACCATGGACCATGCCCGGGTCGACGGCGCGTTGTGTTCCACGCTCGCCTCAAAGAGTGTCAGCATTATGACGGGGCCCCCCTTTAGAGGGTCAAAGCCTGCCGGGGTCGTGGGACTTACGATTTACCGTGACCCCGGAACGTAAAGGGCTATTGAAGGAACCGTCGATTTTAATCAGTACGAATTTGAAAGTCCCTCCCGCTCTGCCCTGGGTTCCAGGACTCACATGATGATTTTACCACGTTAAAAATAAATGTCAATTGCATTTAGCCACCAACTTTCCAATTGAATTAAAAGTCCTTGAATATCTAGCTTACCACCGCGCAATTTACGAATAAAGATTGGCTTCGTAGTAATCATGCTTCGAAACATAAACCAACCAAAACTGTGCAACAGAATGCGTTTGGTGGTACTTAAGTAAATTGTTGATGAACAAAGTGATTTACGCGACGATACTTACTCAAAGGAAAATTCGAAGGTGAGGAAGTTCTCATTCCGAGGATCCCAAACGATATGCGTTTGAGTGTGAACGACCTCAATTTCCGATCCGTCTTGCATTCGCCATGACCATTAACAAATCACAAGGCCAATGCTTGAAAGTTTATGGTCTGAAAATAGAAAATCCATGTTTTTCACATGGTCAGTTAGGTATATATGTTGCATGTTCTACGGGTCGGATGACCGCCTGTGTTATTTGTTCTTGCGCGTGATAATAAAACAAAAAATGTCGTCCATCCCGTGCTTCACTGAACAGTGCAACCCATGCACCAAAATACATAGCTAATAAAGAATCATTGATTTTTGACTTCATTTTTTAAATTTTATTTGATATCCTAATAAAAAATCGAAAATCTGCTCATTTATTGCCTCTAAGGCGAAACAAAGTTCGCCGGGACAGCTAGTATGATATATAATATATACATATAAAAATAAGAAAGGAGATTGAGACGACTCTGCTAATGGTGTAGAAAATAACGACGCAGCTTCCGCTTAAATGCAAATTGACTAGTGGCCGTCCTGATAGCGAGAGGAAGCGCATTCCAAAGAAGAATGGACTGAATGTGAAATGAAGAATGAATAAAATCAGAAGTATGAGAAGGGCAAAGTAAGAGAAGATTATTAGAAGAACGCAGATTCCTAGCGTGTGAAGTACATAGATATTGAAAGTGAGGGATAAGATAAGAAGGAGGGGTCGGAGAATTAAGTAGGGAGAAAAGAGTGGTCAAGGCACGCAAATTACGTCTTTGTCGGATGGGCATCCAATTAAGCTCAGATCTATAGCTCGAAACATGATCATATCTTTTAAGGTTAAATATGAACCGGATGCAGTTGTTTAAGAGCCGATCAAGCTTATCCAGAAAAACTGCATTCAGGTCAAAGTAGCACACATCACCATAGTCGATTATAGGGAAGATTAAAGTCTGCACAAGCATAATCTTGGTTTTTGCAGGCAGAAAGTTCCTCAGACGATACAGGACACGCAAGGTCCCGTTGACTCTCTGAATGACACTAGAAACTTGACTTTGCCAGCCGAGCGTCCAATCAAGATGAAGCCCGAGATCTTTTACACTAGGGCTGATGGGGATAACGGTACCGTTAAAAATAATAGGAGGAAGAGAGCTTATCCCCACCCGACCCATCATGCGCGGACTACCAATCAAAATGGCCTAACATTTTGAGGGGTTCACAGACACACCAAACCTATCAGACCAGTTCTTAATAGCGACCAAGTCCTGGTTTACATCTCCTATAGCGTCTGACAAACTTTCCACACGCGCAGCTGCATACAGTTGAAGGTCATCGGCATACAGATGATACGAACACCGAAGACAGAGAGTTATAAAATTTATGAAGATAGAGAATAACAGTGGGGAAAGAATACCGCCTTGTGGAACACCAGCAGATAAGTCACACCAACTTGACGAACTCTCATCAACGCGAACCGACTGCTGACGTCCCCGAAGATAGGAAGAGAACCATTCCAGAGCCTCGGACGAAACCATAAGATGTGAAAGGATAGAAAGGAGAATATCATGGCTGACGGCATTAAAGGCATTGGAAAAATCGATTAAAACCAAAACAGTAACTTTCGTATCTTCCATCGCCTGTCTAATGTCGCCAGTCGGGTACACTACGATAATACGAAAAACTTTATTCTGAAATTCATAAATACGAATTTCAAAACACCGATTTTCATAATTCCGAATGGTTCAAAATTCCTAATATAACAACTCCGATTGATCATTATTCCTATTTTCATAATTCCGAAATTTCAAAATTCCTAACATTTATAATTACTATTTTCAAAATACCGAGTTTCAATAGACCGAATATCAAAAATTCCGAATTAATAATTTTCCGAAACATCAAAAACACGAATTCCGATAGTTAAAATTCCGAATAATTAGAATTCCGAAAATTTAATCGCTTATCAGAGAAAAGTATGCTTTTAAAACGCCTTGTCAAAATGCCTCTTAACTTTCAATAAAAGAATTTCTTTTGAATAAGAATATTTTCTTTTCAATGATAATAATTTCTTTTATTGAAAGAAGATTCTAATCATTTTTTGTCAATAAAAACATTATTATTATTAATATTTTATATTTTTTTTTGAGTAAGTAATTAAAATGATTTATTTTGAGTTACGTGTTTTCATTCATAATATTACAAAAAATTCCTGTGAGAAGAACGAAAGCTGTCAGAGTCGGGGTGCCCCAAGACACAATTTGCTCGCTATCGCATCCTGAATTCCTGAGTTATATTACCACTAAGGTGTAATGTTATTTCTTGTTTTTGTGTGTTCTGTGTACATAAATAAATAAAAAAAATTAAAAATAAATAAGGTGGTTCAACGGAGCCCCGCAAAGCGGGGCTCCTATTTCTGTTAGCTTAACCTAACTCGAACCTAACCTGTCCGAGTCGGGGTGTCCCCAATCCCGAGCTCGCTTCGCTCGCTCTTACATCCTTGATCAATTTGTTGATTACCACCAAGGTAGATCGACGGAGCCCCGCTTTGCGGGGCTCCTACTTCTGTGAGCAAGGTTTAAAGTAACCTAACACGAAGGGCATGGTGATCCCCTTCGAACCTAACCTGTCCGAGTCGGGGTGCCCAAGTCCCGAGCTCGCTTCGCTCGCTCATGGATCCTAAGTTCTCCTAATAACAATAACAATCCTGAAGGCAAACAGTCAAAGTCCAGAGGATACGCCTGGCCACTTCGCGCCTACACAGGCTTAGATAACTCTCTAAGAGTACGGTAGACAAAACTACGTGGAGCCGGTTTTGCAGCAATTCGTTTCTGGCACTGACTTTGTAGAATGAGAAACGAATTTCTGATTTTCAATATTCCGAAAAAATCAGTTTATCGGAATATTGAAAATCGGAAATTCGTTTTTCGGAATGAGAACTCATCGAGCATTACATTTTTCGAATATGTGAAAATCGGAAAACTAAGAAATCGGATATACGACTTTCGGTTAAATAAATTTCGTGATTCTTAATAATAGATATTGTAATTTTTAGGTATTATGATATATTCGGAGTTTTGAAAATCGGAATACCGAAATTCGGAATAAAATATTTCGGAGTATTTGGGTGTTCCCTATTCCGATAAATAAACCCCGAAAACTGCTTGTGGACACAGGCTTCCAGTACTTTCGAAAGAAAAGGAAGGATACAGATAGGTCGAAAATGGTTAGGTAGGGAAGGTTTAGAGATTTTAGGAAGTGGGCGAACGTAGGCCATACGCCACAAAGAAGGGAATTGTGCGGAATCAAGAGAAAAATTGATAATGTGGGTAATCGGAGGGAGAAGAAAGTCAAGGATTAAGGTAACCATATAACGGCTGATGCCGTCAAAAACCCATGGCCTTGGATTTTATAGACAAGATAAACTTTCTGATTTCGTCCAAGGTGACCGGAGAAAAGTGGAACTGCTCAATAATAGGACCGGGCAGGCCAGTAATAAAATCAACCGTCTGTGAAACCATTTGAGAATCCAAGTTGGAAGTTGTTGTAAAGTGACGGTTAATATCATTCAAGCCGATTGTCTTCGGAAAATCGACCTGACGTGACCTACCGATCCCCAGAGTTCCAAGAAATTTCCAGATATCGGCTGAAGAAGAAGATATGTTTTCGAGAATATAACGGCGTTTGGCATTGCGTATCACCTGATTACACCGATTTCTTGCAGTTTTGAAGAGATTCCAGTTGTCATCACAACGGTCCCGTTTAAATTTTCTAAAGGCCCGATCCCTACGCCTCATCGCCATGCGAACCTCAGTCGTCATCCATGGGGCAGGCGGACGCCTGAGTTTAACCTTTTTGACAGGAGCATGTTTGTCGTAGAGAGCAAGGACCGCCCGATTAAACAAATCCAACTTATCATCTACAGTGACCGCGGCAGCAAGGTTATCCCAGACCAGTTCAGCTGCATCCTGTCGCAGTTTAACAACATCAACGCGAGCGAAACAACGCATGTGCAGAACTTTAGGGGGGACTTTAGGTGACTTTAGGGTATAGGAGAGGAATATAAGGTCGTGTTTGGAGAAGCCAGGTGCAGGACACTGACCATGAAAAGAAACAAGGGAAGGAGTGGACGTAAGGATTAAGTCAAGCCATGTATCCTCACCTGAGACATTGAGGTGAGCCGGTTGCAGAGGAAGGACATGGAGACTAACGGACTCGATAATATGAAGAAGTTTACGGGAACGAGGGGAAGGATGAGATAGGTCAGTGTTGAAATCTCCCATGATAATAGCGTGTGCATACTCTGACTCTACAGATTCTAGTGCCAATTCCAATTCGGGAAAGTAGTCAACGGCAGGCGGACAGTAGACAACACCAAGTAAGGTCTTGACCCCTTTGACGTAAATCTCCAAAAACAGATACTCAGCGGAAGCATTAAAATTTGAAGGAGATGAGGTAAGAACTTTATAAGGGAAACCGCTGCGAAGATAGATTGCAACACCACCCCACCTTTTCCAATTCTATCGTTGCGGATAAGAATGAAACCAGGAAGAGAGTAGGTGGTAGAGAGAAGATGAGGTTTGAGCAAACTCTCAGAAACCAGGACGGCGCGGCGGCGTGGACATTGGCGTCGGAAAATGTGTCATACAAATCAATGTAGTGACTTGGCACACTCTGGGCATTAATGTGGCAAACATTGAACAAGTTATGTTTTTGTGGACTGAAGTTCCGACGCAAAATGTCACGGGGACTGTCAGTCAAGGAACTAAAGCTAGCATTAGCGGTGGAGTTAAATGAATCATTTGCAGAGTGAAAGGAATCATCATCAGATGTCATAAATAAAATAGAAAATTAAAAATATTTAAAAATAAATAAACAAGAAAAAAAGTGATACAAATAATAAATACTGCTATTAAGCCTTACGGCCCAACACCAATTATTTTTTCACCACCCACCAGCAGCACCGGTCCGCTACATTAACAATTAAAAAAATAATTAAGAATTAAATACAAGAAAATAAAATAATAACAACAACAGACATCACAAAAGCAAAGCTCAAAATACTTCCACTAGTTTATATTAAATAATATTATTATGTAGCCAACTAAATAGGACGGTACTAGACAAAAAACATGAACACAACACAATTTCCGAACGCAGTATGAAGTGTCACAGAGACATTCGAACTATCAAAGTTGACAGATGACAACATAATGACATTTACAAGTTCAAGCACAAACAAAAACTGTACAAATACCACTAGACCGGCAATTATTTTTGTGAACAAAATATTAAAAACGGGTACACGTACACGGCAATAATTACGTACTAACAAAGTGAAATTTACCTTCACAAGTTCATAATAAGAAAAACAAAAAAAAGGGTAAAGTCTAGTATTCGGTAGCAGGCGGAGGGGGGTGAGGGGGAGGGGGGGGAGTCCGCTACCCCCCAGTACCACTCCCATGTTAAGGTCATGCACCATTCTTGAGAAAAACCAATTTTTGTAACCTAACCTTAAAAGTTGTTGTAGTCACATAATAGGCGTATTCCAAAAACTTGGTATAGTTTAGCATAAGGAGGGAGCTGCCCCCTGTGTCCTGGCACCACTCTCCTGTAAAGGCAGCGCCCAGACCCCGCCATCTCTTCGAATCTAACCTGTCCGTGTCGGGGTGCTCCAAGTCCCGAGCTCGCTCTTGCATCCTAGGTCAACTAGGTCATTGATTACTACCTACCAGGGTGACTCGACTACTTCTGGGTGGTTTAAAAAAAAATAACCACGAAGGGGATGGCGGGGTCTGAAAGACCTACCTGACCTAACCTGTCCGTGTCGGGGTGCCCCAAAGTCCCGAGCTCGCTTCGCTCGCTTTTGCATCGTAGGTCGAAAAACTGATTACTACCTACCAAGGTGACTCGACGGAGCCCCGCGAACGGGGCTCCTACTTCTGGGTGGTTTAAAAAAAAATAACCACGAAGGGGATGGCGGGGTCTTTCAGACCCCGCCATCCCCTTTTAACCTAACCGGTCCGTGTCGGGGTGCCCCAAAGTCCCGAGCTCGCTTCGCTCGCTCTTGCATCTTAGGTCGAAAAACTGCATTGTTTTTTTTTTCAACTGATTTTGCACCATAGACAATACGTGGTGTATATATGGTTGTCAATCACCCGTTTTTAAGTTCCGTTTTCGATTTTATCTCATTTGAGGTTAGAAAAATAGGTTTTCATTAATTTCTCGAAAAATACATTATCTTGTGAAAAATGTAGTAGCATTACAATCGGGGACTTATACCTTACCAATAAGGAAGTTTCCATTTTAACAAAAATTCAAAATACTTATTAAAATTGTAAGGCAAAGAAATTATAATTTAACCCCCTTACTTATAAACATTGATTAGACGTTACTTATCTTAAATAGCTCTTAAGTCACTTGCCATCTCTATTCATTAAAATAGAAATGACAAGGACAGGTGATATTTAATCGGTAGCTAAGCAACACAAGTTTTTATAAGTAAGGGGGTAAATGGTGAAAGAATTATTTTAATAACTTGAAAAATGATAAAGTTAATCCACTTTTACTGAATCCTGAATTAATTTTGAAATGCACGCGGAGCATTTGGTCTGTGACGTCACAAGTCTCTACGCGCGGGTGGGGCGGTTTGTTGTTTGTTGCTCACAGTAAGTACATGGAATGCGGTGTTTGAGTGTCTGTGTGAAGTATTAAGTAACCTTATTAATATATTTCGTATAATATACACACATCAAAAGTGTCTAGGGATCAAGCATTTTTATGCGGATTTCTTGAGATTGAGATGTGGCTTTGTAATAAATATATGATTTTATAAATTTATATGGATCCTTTTTGGTGCATTTCATAATTTGAATCAGGAACTGTGAATCAAATTCGAGTAAAAGATGAAAATCAGCTGTCAATATTTTCCCTATAAAAACATACAACGCATTGAAGACATTATTAGTGCTACTGTTTCCCTACTACTGATTAAAACCAACGTTATTATGGAGCGGCGACGTCATTTAAGCAGGGAAGAAATGCTCAGAGCCGTGGGAATGATAGAAGCTGGTTCCCGGCAACGTACTGTGGCTTTAGCTCTGAATACAAGTCAGAGTGTTATCAGTCGACTTTGGACACGTTACCGAAGCACTGGTACCGTGGCTGAGCGCCATGGAGGACGGTATCGCTGCACCACACGGAGACAAGACCGATACATTCAAATCTTAACTCGAAGAGCTCCAACAATAACCGCCATGATGTTAGCCGTGAGGCTTCATCACTCTTCAGGGAACTTAATTAGCGACCAAACAGTCAGAAACCGCTTGCATGAAGTGAACCTTCATTCCCGAAGACCGCTACGGGTACCACCTATAGCAATGCACAATCGTAGGATTCGATATCAATGGGCTCTTGAACACAGAAATTGGGCAGAAGAACAATGGCGTTTCGTGTGCTTTTGTGATGAGTCTCGTTTCGGTATGAGACCGGATACAAGACGTATACGACACTGGAGAACCCCTGGACGCCAACAGCGATGAAATCCTGCCAGGAAGTCCATCCTTATAGTGGTGGAACCATCATGGTATGGGCGGGTATTTGGATCGGCGGAAGAACTGAGTTGATTTGGATCAGAGGCAACCTCAACGCTCAAATTTATGCTGAGACGATTGTATCAGACGTCATCGTTCCTCTACAAGTGCAAATCGGTCCCTTATTTCAGTTAATGCATGATAATGCACGACCGCACACCGCAAGAGTTGTAAGACAGACTCTCGCCGCAGCTAACATCAATGTCCTGCCCTGGCCTGCTCAGTCGCCAGACTTGAATCCGATTGAGCATGCATGGGATATGCTACAGAGAAGAGCTCTGCCGAATATGGAGGGTATCCAGTCGCAAGAAGACCTTTTTTTGTTGTTGCAACGAACATGGGCGGCCATTCCACAGCGTGATTTGGATGAACTCATTTTGAGTATGCCAAACCGATGTTCTTGTGTTGTTAGTGTTCGCGGTAGAAACACGGATTATTAATTGTTTAAGTTACCCAATAAAATTTTAAAGAAAACTGTTATTTCAGTCTTTTTTTCGAACTTTTGTGTTAGTGGTTCAAATGTCAAAAATCCCTTTATTAGGAAAATGGCAAATTTCTTTATTAATGCAAAGGTGACTTGGTTTATCGTTACTGTGACAAACGAAAACACTTTATTTGATGAATCCTTAAAGAAAATTTTAATTAATATCAATTAGGAGAAAAGTTATTGCAAAAAAATATATGTTGATCCCTAGACACTTTTGATGTGTGTACTATCTTTTAGCTAAGTAAAAACTAGATTAAAGTAAAATTTAGACGATGGAGAGTGGATTTGTGTGTGGACAGTCTAACAGTGGAAAACAATTTTTTTTTTAATAAGTCGTAGGTATTACATATCATTCCTTGTCCTTGAAGCGACGAGGTTCGGTCGTTAATTTTTAGGGTTCCGTAGCCAAATGGCAAAAACGGAACCCTTATAGATTCATCATGTCTGTCTGTCTGTTCGTCCGTATGTCACAGCCACTTTTCTTCGAAAATATAAGAGCTATCCTGTTGAAACTTTATAAGTAGATGTAACTATTATGTGAACCGCATTAGGATTTTCACACAAAAATAAAAACAAAACAAATTTAGGGGGTTCCCCCCATACTTAGAATTGAAACTCTATTTTTTTTTCACCAAACCCATACGTGTGGGGTATCTATGGATAGGTCTTTAAAAATGATATTGAGATTACTCATATATATATTTTTTTTAAACTGAACAGTTTGCGTGAGAGACACTTCCAAAGTGGTAAAATGTGTCCCCCCCCCCCTGTAGCTTCTAAAAAAAGAGAATGATAAAACTAAAAAAAATATATAATGTAGACCTCAACAAAAACTCCCAACGAAAATTGGTTTGGATGAGATACAGTTAGCAGTTTTTGAGATAATTATAGTACATTTTTAGAAACCGCAAATATAACTTTGCCATTCATACAAACACTATGAAAAACAAAGATATGCCGACAAACTGTACTGCAGTTTGGCAGAATATAAATGTTAAGTTTTTATATATGTTTGCCTGAATAAATTAAAAAAAAAAAAAAAAATTACTGTTTGTGTATATTACTTACTAATGTCAATATAATTATATCCCTAATCTATGCCTGCTACTACGGAACCCTTCATGGGCGAGTCCAACTCGCACTTGGCCGGTTATATTGCTTTTTAACGACACTTTGAAATTCTGACCTTAAAACATGCGTGTAAGGTTGAATTTGATTTGATGTAGTTTACAGATTTATGGTTACAGAGTTACAGAGAGTTATGGTTGTATTTGTACACTTGGGAACGATACAATATTTTATAATGTACTTTCACATCAGTTTGCACGGTTTCCATAACGATTCCACAACGATAATATTTGTTCAGTCTTGTTTGAACCAAAAGTAATAACCGTCTGAGGTGACCGCGCATTGACGACTACTCGACTCGAGCGAGTGATGAGACTTGTGACGTCATGAGATTGTTGACCGGCCGCGCGCCGAAAAGTTTTAAAGCGGACGGGAAAAGTATTATAACTTCGTCATTTATGAAGATAATTGAAAAAAAAATTTCAATGGGCTTCATTGCAAGTTTAGTACTATTTTATAAAATTAAATAAAAAAAATTGGAAACATCCTTATTGCAAGCCTTTGTTAGAGCTCGGGACTTGGAGCACCCCAACATGGACAGGTTAGATTCAAAGAGATGGCGGGGTCTGGGCGCTGCCTTTACAGGAGAGTGGTGCCAGGACACAGGGGGCAGCTCCCTCCTTATGCTAAACTATACCAAGTTTTTGGAATACGCCTATTATGTGACCACAACAACTTTTAAGGTTAGGTTACAAAAATTGGTTTTTCTCAAGAACGGTGCATGACCTTAACATGGGAGTGGTACTGGGGAGTAGGGGACTCCCCCACCCCCTTCCCCCTCACCTACATTTTACACCTACCGCCGAAAAAACAGCACAATAGTTAGACATTAAATTCGGTGTTGCCTAGTGTGAAAAATATGTCATTAGTAGATTTTTATCTCATTTAGAATACATTGCGAGTTTCTAAGTTAGATTTGCAAGGCTTTATCCCAAGCCTTAATCTGAGCAAATATTGTTTATAAGCTCGATATTTATGCGAGAATCAAAATTAAAGCTTACAAGCTTTGTTAACACTCCCTAGCTATAATCTTGAAAGGGCAAAATCTAGGTTTCTCTTAAACTGGTCCTAAATTTTGATCAACTGGTGCAATTTTGGCGTTCTAACATCTAGGGTCGAATTGCTACAACTGAACGCGATTACTATACTTAAACCTCGTTCAAATCCTCTGATGAAATTCTCCCTTATTGATAAACCCAACATTGATAGCTAATAGAATAGCTTACTATTTAAAAATCAAAGTGAAAAGCGCAAAAACTAAAGGAAAGTAAAAAAAATAAAAGAACATAAAATACATTAGCAGTGCATTTAATAAAATAAAACGACTGAGCACATCAAGGCGGACTGAGACGACGCCGGGACGTCACTGACACATGACAGTTAAAACGGGGTTTGCCATACGACAAAAATTAAACTTAAATGGTAGAAAAATTATTACATAATCAAACAAGGTATACATTCAAACAATATTATTACAGTTACTACATTCCCGTTTTTTTTAAATTGTCTATGCACAGTTACGTCTCGATCAGTCATCAGTGTTTACATGTCTATGTATTACAATGCTGGTAAAATGGCGGACGTCCGCTAACCACGAAACGCGATAATTTTGCGAAGAGCAACACCTGTCAATGTCACTATGACATATAAGTGACACATGTCAACGTCACTTTTGATTTCACTGACAGCTGTCACTTTTCTAAAAAGTTGGGAAAACGGAATTTCAAGATTTAAAAAAGGTTGTATTCTTATAATTGTCAGACATGACAGCTGTCAACGCATGCAAGCTTGGATAGGACGAGCGGTGAGAACTATTATCATATTATATCGAAAGATTACAGACAAATCACAAAAAGTAGTAATATACGAGTTACCCAGATCAACAAAGACGTAAGTGCGATTACGTCAATTTTTTTTTTTGCACTTTTGGATAGTATAAGTAAAGATACATGCGCTCAATTTTTTCCGTGACATTTAGACTCAAAATGAGGCTTTTATGCCAAAAAAAAATTTTTTGGCGTCGATTAAGTTCAATATTTTGTCAATTAATAAAGTCGATAAACCAACATAAGAACGTAAAATTTCATTAAAATACACCTAATCCTGCTTAAGTTTTTGTTTCATTAAATAAAGCAATAATGTCATAATTGTATCTCATATTATGCTTTTTAATGCCTAATAAAAAAATGATTTTCTTAAAATAATACCAATTACATCCCATCACAAATAAAAATAATCAAACAAAAAGAGCCGTATTTTCTTATTTACGGGTGCACTCGCACACATTTTCGAAATAATCATTTTTACGCCTTTTTTCCATTCACGATTTGATCTACTTGGACGGAAGTAATCACGCACTCGTCACAAATAATTCGAAAGGTCTGGGTGCTTACCCTTATAACGCATGGAGCTGGAGGAAGAATTGAGCAAAATACACTTGAATATCTTGGGATTATTTAACCTCCGAAGAGAGGGTCAGGATACAATAGTTCTAGATTCGGGCAACATGCTCTTCTAGCGGGAAGGAGAGCGTAAATCCCAGAGTGGTGTTGGATTTCTCGTCCACAGATCCCTCATCAACAACGTTATGACATTCGACAGTGTGTCGAGTAGGGTAACATACCTTATACTCAGAATTACCATCCGGTATTCGCTGAAGGTCATACAGGTTTAAGCACCGACCTCGACACATTCTGATGATGAAGCAGAGGCATTGTATGAGGAGATATCCGAGCCCATACATACCTCGAAATATACTTCACCATTGTTATGGGGGACTTCAACGCGAAGGTGGGCGCACGGAATGGCGATGAGTTGAGAGTGGAGCCATGTAAGTATTGGCAGCGAAACCATAGGAGGCAGCGGCTGGTCGCCTTCATGGAAAAAGAAGAAATCCATTTAATGAACTCCTATTTCCAGAAGCGGCCATCAAAGAGGTGGACGTGGATAAGCCTCGATGGTACTACCAGAAATGAAATTGACTTCATCATGACGACCAAGAAGTGAATATTCAGTGATATCTCTGTGATCGCCAAGGTAAAAACCGGTAGCGATCACCAAATCGTCACAAGCACATTAAATATTCAATTTGAAGCTTGAAAGGTCTCTTCTAGTGAAGTCCACGCTACGATCTGGTCCTGCCCACATCTAGAACCCCGAAGACTTCCAACTGGACCTACACAATCGCTTCCAATGCCTAACCGAATGCGAAACTATGGACGAGATTAACAATGGGTTGGTGGAAACTGTCCAAGCTGTGCGGTCCAAGTTCTTTAAGACCCTGCGCCATCAAGTTGATCTAACCCAGACCGAGATGAGACTGCAATCTTCAGCTGATATTTCTAAATCAATGCGACGTGACCTTCGTGCCTATAGTGCGGCACGGATCAAAGAGGCAATCGAGCCGAACCAGGGCTCAAAACAAATTCTTTTGCGAAGATTTTTAAGCCTTCGCAAAGAATTTGTTTATTAGGCAAAGCCAAATAACAAAGCTGAAGATTAACGACGGCGGCATCATTTCGACGAAACCGTAAATACTGAGAGAGCTTGAGAGGTTATACGGACAGTTATACACATCAACATGACAACCCAATGTCTGTGCAGGTCGAGACGCAAGAGCTAAACTGACTCGACACTACACTGAGGATATCCCAGACATCAGCCTGTACGAGATTAGAATTACTCTTCAACAGTTCAAGAATAACAAGGCGTTGAATAGCAAGGTGAAGACTGAATCACAGCAGAACTTCTGAGAGCGGGTGGAAAACCGGTACTTCTAGTCCTCCAGAAGTTATTTAATTCCGTCATACTCGAAGGTACTACGCCAGAAGCATAGCACAGGAGTGTGTTTGTTCTTTTCTTCAAAAGGGTGATAACATCTTGCTGGAGAACTACAGGCGAATCTCACTTCTGAGCCATGTATGTATACAAGCTGTTCTCAAGAGTCATTACGAACCGTCTCAAACGTATGTTTGATGACTTCCAGCCTCCCGAAAAAGCCAGTTTCCGAAAAGGTTTTAGTACCATAGACCACATACACACGCTCGGCCAGATTATTTAGAAGACAGAGGAGTACAATCGACCTAGCATCTGTGGACTATGAAAAAGCCTTCGATTAATTGAAACCTGGGCAGTATTGCAGTCCCTCCAACGATGTGATATCGACTATAGGTTTATCGAAGTGTTGAAGTGCTTGTATAGAAATGCCACCATGTCCATCCGACTTCAGGAATAGAGCAAGAAACCAATTTAATTGCAGAAAGGCGTGAGACATCAGGGAGACGTTATTTCTCCGAAACTGTTCCCGAACGCGTTGGAGGACGTTTTCAAGCTCTTGGAATGGAACGGACTCGGCATCAATATCAATGGTGAATACATCAGTCAATTTCGATTTGCCGACGATAGACTCATCATGTCAGAAACGTTGGAGCACCTCAATGCTATGCTCAGCGACCTAAGTATCGTTTCCCTACAGGTGGACCTTAAAATGAACATGGACAAGACGAAAATCATGTCGAATGTCCATGTGGCACCCGTACCTATTGTTGTTGGGAATGATAATCTCGAAGTTGTAGATATTTACACTTACCTTGGACAGATTATTCAGTTATGTAGGTCCAACTTCGACAAAGAGGTCACCCGTAGAATCCAACTCGGATGGGCAGCGTTTGGGAAGCTACGTGATACCATTTCATCGACAATCCCAGTGTTTAACCAGTGTGTGTTGCCAGTGATGACATATGGTTCTAAAACGCGGTCTTTGACTGCTGGCCTTTTGGAGAGACTAAGTGTCACTCAACGAGCAATGGAAAGAGCTATGCTCGCTATTCTTTGCCGAATAAATCCGCAGCTTGGATATTCGGCGAAGAACCAGAGTCACTGACAAAGCTCGTGAAATTTGCAAGTTAAAGTGGCAATGGGCAGGCCACATCGCTCGTAGAAATGAAAACCGGTAGGGAAGAAAAGTTCTCGAGTGGCGACCACGGACCGGAAGACGCAGCATAGGCCTCCCACTAGGTGGTCCGACGACATCGCGAGAGTCGCGAGCAACCGAGCGATGGATGCAAGTGGCGAATTGTCGTTTGGCGTGGCGGTCTAAGGGGGAGGCCTATGTTCAGCAAAGGACGTCTTCCGACTGATGATGATGTTTAGTAATTGGTATATTTAATAAATAATGTAAGATTTTTGTTGATGCCAGATTTTGAGGTTTTTCTAAGAATTTGTATTTAGAAACCGTTCTTAGTTAAACTTATCAGAAAGATTATAATTCACTGTTAATTTTATTATCCCTTATCAGGTTTTGTTATGACTATTATTATAATAAAGTGCAATTTTATAAAAACCTTTTTTATTACACCACTGAAATATATTTTACCTAGAAACGTAATATTACTTACAGTTATAGTTCAATTGAACATACTGTAAGAAAAAGCCCGTATTTATAATTAATACCATATTTTAGTTGAATGTTTTAACAAAAAAAGCTGTAAAAGCGTCATACAATTCGATATGTAAAATAAAATTAAGGCAAAAAGGGCTTAGACAGTACTTAGCTCCTGTATTTTATCATAGTATAGAACTTCGTAACAGACGTAAGCATGAGTAGTTACAGTTTTAAAAATATTTAGAAAGCAAAGATTGGAATAAAAGTCATTACGTTTGAGTATTGGTCTTAAATAAATAAGGAAAACGTCTGTAAAACATTAAACATTAAATATTGACTACCACGATAATTTAAGGTGTTTCGAATATAAACAAAAAAAAAGGTTAATTTTTTTACTATTTTTTGATATATAACAAAAGATCATAGAGTCAAAAACTAAAAAGATACACCTGGTTAAACAGTTTTTTTGCTCCCCTGTAAAGTTAGCGAATTCCACTTACACCTTTATTGGCCTGGGGGTGCGAATATAATACAAAAAATAAAGAAATACATTTATTGAACAACGAAAAGTTGGACCGACAGTGTTGAAACCAGGTGTTAGAGGGAGATAGTACACTGTATAGCGGCATCTCTTTCTAACAATGAATAATGGTACATTATGAGTTTTCTATAAGTAGTTGCTCGTTTACACACATACTCAGATAACTACAGAAAATCGCGTTGTTTGATTTTCAACACTCGGAACAGCGCTTATGGTTGAAATTACAACTGCTCGATTTAACTAAAGCATTTATGAATGCAAAGCCTTGGTCAATGGTCATACTACAACATTTTTAGGCTTTCTCTAAGGTGTCATCAAGCATTCGTGAAAACGCGCAATAATAAGTGTTGCCATACTAAAAAAAAATGGGAAAATATTTCTTACTATTTTAGTAATAATTACTGTCGGCCCTGTCAGTTAACAAACATTAACATTAACAAAAAAAAATGAGGCTAGTGGAAAAAACGCTAGGTACACGATTATGGAAGAAGCCTTACATCGACACAAGCGACAGTGGCGCCACAGTCGCACAACATTCTATAACAAGTTGCACAGCATTTATTAGGGACACAGTTGCCCTGAAGTTGCGCAACTTTTTTTGGGACACAATTGCCCGATAGTTGGGCCATAGTTGCGTAACTAATAGAGTCACTATCGCAAAGTGCATGCTATGCCTTAACGTATAGAAAAAAATGCACGTTAAAAATTAACACTAACGAAACTAAACTAAACAGATAATAGTATTTTTTATACTAAGTAACTAAATATTAGAAAAAGCGAGGCGAGGGCAGCTGAAGAGTTGTTTAAAAAAAAAATATATAGAAAATTCTCGAAATTATGCAAAACCAGTAAAAACTGGCCGTTTTTGTACGGATAGATCATACAAAGGATGCCAATATAAACTGGTTATGTATTATAACTTGCAATGTGCGCCAAAAAGGGCTAATTAATTCAGTAATTCATTTGGCAATTGACATCTCTGACATAGATAATTTGAAATTCATAAAAAAATTGGTATAAAATGGTATTCACGTAGACATTTTTTGGTATTTCTTTTACAAAACTGTATTTTTTAGTTGTTCGGTTTTTAAATCTGCCTCTAGCCCCGTATATACATACACAAGTACACAACGCTTATGTAAATAACAAAAAATGAAATTGCGAAGATTTACTGACAGCAATCAAAACCTTTATCTACAAATCTCAGATGCAAAATATTGGATAAACAAAGCTATTCATGTCGAATTGAGAACCACCTTTATTTTTTCGTCGGTTAAAAAAAAATTATGAGCAATACTTTTAACTTTAAACAGAGATTTTAGATTCAACAAACAAGTGTTTGTATGATCTACAAGTAGCTGTTCCGGGTCTGGGTGTTTGTCAATGTGAGTTTATATGTTTGTAAGCTCACCCACATTAAAGTGCGTATAGACTATGTAACATAACATGTTATATAACATTGCTATATAACATGTTTCAGATAATGTGGACACTGAATGTTATAAAAGATGTTATAATAACATGTTATTGTTATGTACAACAATGTTATATAACTAAGTCACTGAAGAACGACAAGCAACAATGGTTATATAACATTGTAATATTACATATCACATTGTTATTCTAATGTGTACAGTATTGTTTTATGTTGCAATGTCCAATAACATGGATACATAGTGTGGACGTGTTATAAAACACAGGTTATATAACATGTTACATGGTCTGTAGGTAGATAGAGCAGTCATGGTGGCCCAGTGGTATCGGCCCCGACTTACGAGTTGTAGGTTGTGGGTTCGAATCCAGCCAGGCGCATTACTTTGTGTAATTTATTTCATCACCACTGCTCTCAAAACGGTGAAGGAAGTGTAGATTATGGCCCACTCCCTCTCACAGAGAGGAGGCCTGTGTCCCAACAGTGGGAACATTTATAGGCTGATGATGATGATGACATGGTCTGTACGCATCTTTACAGGAGAAATTCCCAAACAGGGACTTCTTTTTCAGATTTGGCCCATAATTGGGCTACGTACGATATTCTTTCATACTCGCAATCGGCGTGCTTGTATGGCCAGGCCCTGTAGCCATGTTACAAACGATAAACGCAAACACTAAGAAGGCTTTAATAGATTTTCAACTTTATGTGCTTGGGTATAACGTTGAAGATTTAGTGAAGATTGCTTATCGTTTTCGATCTTTCCTGTCGCTAACGCTCAGAAATCTTAAATAGATTTTCAACTTTACGCGCAAGGCTATTAAGTTGAAAATCTATTGGGGAGTACCGAGCGTTTACGATTATCGTTTGCGACTTGTTCTGACTTGGCTAGGGGGCCAGATACAGATGTATGAATGTGGATGAGGCGAAAGGAGTATGTAGTTTCTGCCTAGCACCATGGGAAGAAGGCGTGAGTTTATATTTATGTATTCTTTCATAGTGACTCTTATATATGTTATAGGCAATGTGTATAATCCGGCATTGTATAGAATGCCTAGGCTTTATATATATTGCCTAAAACGTTCAGGCAATGTATATGTTATAGGCAATGTATACAATGCAGGCATTCTATACAATACCTAGGAAATGTATAGAATGCCGGGGTCTTTCAGGCAATGTATGAAATGATGTTCAATGTTTAAACTATTTTACACTTTACCTAGGAAATGTATAAAATACCTAGGCATTGTATAGAATGCCAGTTGAAGCACAGGCAATGTATGTAATCGATTTTTCTTCTCTATGATTTAGTTAGATAGGTACTGATCTTTTGAGTGCTAATCCTAATTTCAACTTCCATTAGCAGGCAGCGATAAGACATGTGTTCTATTGGTTTGTATGCCTAAGTACATACGAGTTTTTGCGTAGAGAGCGTTTCTCAAATAGCAGTTGCCTTCGCATAAACATTTACATTTTATCTCTTCTCATCTGAGAAGCGGTGGCTCCATCGAGCCACCTTGATAAGTAGTAATCAGTTTTACGACCTAGGATGCAAGAGCGAGCGAAGCGAGTTCGGGACTTGGAGCACCCCGACACGGACAGGTTAGATTCGAAGAGAAACATTCATATTTCATTTGTTCATTTGTCAAGTTCGGACTCGCGACTATACTCAAGGCGGTCACAAAGTTTGGCGCGGGCTGTACGGGCTAGTCCCGCACACCACACACGTGTCTCCTTCTCGTGATCGTTCATTATACACATTGCCTGATGCGCTTTGGGCATTTTATACAATACCTAGGCAATGTATGAAATGAATCGTATTATATACATTGCCTGAACGTTTTAGGCAATATATATAAAGCCTAGGCATTCTATACAATGCCGGATTATACACATTGCCTATAACATATATAATACGATTCATTTCATACATTGCCTAGGTATTGTATAAAATGCCCAAAGCGCATCAGGCAATGTGTATAATGAACGACCACGAGAAGGAGACACGTGTGTACGGTGTGCAGGACTAGCCCGTACAGCCCGCGCCAAACTTTGTGATCGCCTTGAGTATAGTCGCGAGTCCGAACTTGCGCATGATACAGTCGAGTGGGCAATACGTAATCAAATGAAATGCGAATGTTTCTCTTCGAATCTAACCTGTCCGTGTCGGGGTGCTCCAAGTTCCGAGCTCGCTCTTGCATCCTAGGTCAACTAAGTCACTGATTAGTACCTACCAAGGTGGCTCGACGGAGCACCGCTTCGCGGGGCTCCTTCTTCTGGGTGGTTTAAAAAAAATAAACACGAAGGAAAAAAAATAACCTTCTAACCCAACCTGTCCGTGTCGGGGTGCCCCAAAGTCCCGAACTCGCTTCACTCGCTCTTGCATCCTAGGTCGAAAAACTGATTACTACTTATCAAGGTGGCTCGACGGAGCCACCGCTTCTCAGATGAGAAGAGATAAAATGTAAATGTTTATCCGAAGGCAACTGCTATGTAAGAAACGCTCTCTACGCAAAAACTCGTATGTACTTAGGCATACAAACCAATAGAACACATGTCTTATCGCTGTCTGCTAATGGAAGTTGAAATTAGGATTAGCTCTCAAAAGATCAATACCTATCTAACTAAATCATAGAGAAGAAAAATCGATTACATACATTGCCTGTACTTCAACTGGCATTCTATACAATGCCTAGGTATTTTATACATTTCCTAGGTAAAGTGTAAAATAGTTTAAACATTGAACATCATTTCATACATTGCCTGAACGACCCCGGCATTCTATACATTTCCTAGGTATTGTATAGAATGCCTGCATTTTACACATTGCCTAATACATTATGTACTTGTTTATGTATATAACAGATGTTAATAACTACAAACAGCACACAGCTGTTTTGGAAGCGAGCTTACATGGCACACAGCGACGGACGGACAGACAATTTTATGTTAAAAAATAAAACAAGTTATTACATCTTACTGTCACGCAATTGGAACCTTATACCATTGACTTAAGCGTCATTTTAAACACGATCACAATAAGTTGTAAGATTACACAAACGCGCAATTTGAACTTTAAACCAACGACATAAGTGTTATTATACGCGCTATTGACGTGTAATAACTTTAGTTAAAATATTATAGTCCCTTAAAGTTGTTAAAGAATTTTGAGAAGAGAGAGAAGAAGTAGATCAGTTGTTGGGCGGGTTTTGACACATCTTACGACTTGTCCCTCGAGCTGGATACCGATTAAACCTCTGTTTTATTCGAAACAAACGGTTTTTAGAAAGTCTGAAGACTCATTTGATGATATAACAACCAATACTCGTATATAGGTATATTTACTTCTCAAAATACATCACAAACTCTTAAACTATCAAATTGTTTTAGTTATTCTCAGTCGTCTGTCCATCGCTCTCATATAACATATTATAATAAAATTATTAATAATTATTGCATTTCAACTATAAAACAAGTATATTACAAGGGTTATGTAAAAATAGTGGTACAATTCCGAAGACGAAAACTGACCGCAACGACAGTGCGGTTGTCCGCAATGACAGTGCAGTTGACCGTATCGACAGTAACAGCCCGTTCACGGCCTTACCGCTATGAACGTTGGCGCGGGGCGGCGAGCAATAAGATCAAATGATACCTTTGGTTCGGTTTTCCACTGCTTTTTGGCAAGCTGTATGGTCTAGTCTTAAAAAAATCCGGGAAATCCCGGGTTTTTACCGACTTCTAAAAAAAGGAGGTTATCAATTCGACCCGTATGTATGTAATATTATCAGAACTGCCCAGTTTTCATATATGTTAGTCTATATCAGCGTTTGAACAAATGTGCCAAATTTCATAAGTGTATGTATGTTTGTATGTATGTTTTTATGTTTGTGCACGCATATCTCCGGAACCATAAGTTCGATTTAAGTAATTCTTTTTTTGTTGTACTAGGTATTGTTCAACTTAGGGTACACTGCAAGTTTCATCAAAATCGGTTCAGTAGTTTTAGAGATATGGATTTTTTATGTTGTGACGGATTACAAGATTAGTGCATATGTAAGAAAATTTTGTATTTTACAAGAATTTGGGTTGAATATGTAATAAATAAACGAATAAAAAGGGTAAAATAAAAACTTTTTTTAAAAAAAGTACCGACTTTAAAACAAATAAGTATAAAAAAGTTTAAAATAACTTTTCTTTCGGAAGTCGGTGGCAATAGTCAATGACACAACAAAACAAAGCCACCGACTTCCGAAAGAAAAGTTATTTTAAACTTTTTTGTATTTGTTTTGAAGTCGGTACTTTTTTAAAAAAAAGTTTATTTGGTTGGGATTTCCCAGTATTTTTTTTTTTCGTAAAATAAAATATAGGCTGCCGCTGTTGACACCACTTGGTGCTCGCTGATGCTTGTTACTCTGAAACAAGAGAAATTAAGATTTAATTTGTTTACTCGCGATCCGAAACGGTTAAGTCGCGCTTGCCGAGGCTGTTCTGTGAATGGGTGACCATCTGTCATCTCTATCTGGAAATTATAATGTTCGTTATGGTTAGGTGGAACGACGCAATGAAAGACGTGCACTCAGTGAGATAATATATTTGGACTGAATCCTGTGGCCGGCGCCCGACCTACCTACTATTCACAAATATCAATATCGATCTACCTACATAACATTCCTCCACCACAAATTAACAATAACCCATTAACTAATTACAACACTTATACATATAAACTTATATAAGGGGGGCTTACCTATACTAATAGGAATTTTATAATAACAACTTATAATCCAACAACTTGATGAGTTTAATGAAGTAGGTAACAACTGATTGGCTATGGCTCGTTATCTAAAGAGTCCCAATAACTTAACACTATTATTAACACTATTTAAAGAAAAATCTTAAAGTTAGTACAACGACTTAACTAAATCTTAAAATTAACATCTTTATTTAGTCTACATTTCCTAATAGGGCGAGACTGGGGCGGTACAGGCATGGATGGTGGTGTTGAGAACTCTTCCACCACTTTATCATTGCCAGACGGATCATGTCCCTGAGGCGGTGACAACGCCGGCTCCCGCACTGGCGACGACGACGATGACCCCCGGCCGCTCCGACTGTCCGTTGAGAGGCGATATTTGTGCTGCCTTACGAGCTGACGTTTCCGGCGAACGTGACAAATCTGTGGGGACTACAAGAGAACTCCTCACCCTACGCCTAAGCTGATCGATATGTTTATGCACCTGTTTACCGCTACTGTCAAGTACCCTATAATTGCTTGGGCCTGACGTATTAACTATTGTTAATACGTGGCGTTGTAAATGGCGGCCTGGAACTATTGTTCCAGGCCGCCATTTCTCCCCTTTAGATATTGACGGTACCAAATGTCGTCTCCTACTTCCACCCTCCTCTCCGTACCTCCCGCACTTTCAACCTGCTGTTGTTGCGCTTTTTGTACCTTAGCCTGTATATCGGGTTTTAACACATCTAACTTTGTTCGCAACCGTCTTCCAATAAGTGCGACCGATGGGCTTATTCCAGTAGTGCAGTGTTCCGTATTCCTATAATATAACAAAAATGTGTTTAAAGCTTGTTCTACTGCTTTATTATCTAAATAGGCTTTTTTAACTCTTTTCAAAGTTTTAACAGCATTTTCCGCGGCCCCATTAGATGACGGATGATAGGGAGCCGTGAATATATGTTGGACACCGTCACTTTCCATGAACTGTCTCAATTCACTAGGTACTAGTGAACGGCGGACCATTATCAGTAACTATTTGCCTAGGGACTCCCCACCTACTCCACAGCTCGCGCAACCTGGCTATCGTATGACTCGCAGCCGTACTGGGAACTTGGAACACCTCCAACCATTTGGATGTTGCGTCTACTACAACTGGCCTGTTGGTCTAGTGGTTAGTGACCCTGACTGCTATGCCAGAGGTCGTGGGTTCGATTCCCACCCAGGACAAATGTTTGTGTGATGAGCACGATCATTTCGACGGGTGCAAAGTAAAAAAAGTCAACTGCAATTTTGAGATTTTTGTTTTTTTGTAAAAACTAACTCAAAATATCATGTTCTACAACATAGCTGTAGTGAAACACGAACTTGCTAGATAATCACTGATTTATTTTACTATTGGGTATGCGACCAAAACATAATTACTAGGCTACCCTCAACTTATAATAATAATATACAACATCTTCCCCTTTTATGAAAAATAGTAACATAATAAATTTCCCACCACCAATTACTTACTAGGTACTATAACAAAGTACAGGCACATTATCTCATCCGTAACTAAGTGAATTCTTACAATTATAATATTAACTTATAATTAAACTAACAATTTTAAAGACTCAATTATAATCTAATGTTATCTTTATTACTTTTTAAAAAACATTGCAAGTTTTTCACGTGCCCGCCGAGAAGCAGCTCGGGTATGCTGCACTACAGGATCAGGAGAAGAGCTGGCCGAACTAGTCCCTATCCCATCATTATCGCTCAGCCCCTCGTGCATACTTTCCTCTGCATCACTGTACGTGCTCATGCGCTCATTTTCATCGCTGCAACTATCCTCCTTCCCTTGCGTGGAAGCAGAATGTGCTGCGGTACCTCCTGAACTCGCACCCTTCATGATGTGCCGTCTATTGCGGCGGTACCTCCGACCACTGCTATCAGTAAGAAAATATGAACGTGGCTGCGGCGCTGGTGCCTGCACTTGCATATGCCGCCGACGCTTATCAACATCTGTTACGATAACATTTTCTCCGGGCTTTAACGCAGGCAAGTCTCGGGAATGTTTATCATAATATTTTTTCGACAGGACACGTTTCCCAACTATGTTTTTAAAATCAATATGATTATTACGTTCAGGTCGTAATCGTTCTGTATGTACTGGTAAACGAGTATTTAGTCTTCGGCCCATCAGTAATTGCGACGGTGCACTAATTCCATCCCTTGGTGTTGTTCTAAAATTTAACAGCCCTAAATAATAATCCGTACCGGTACTTAGTGATTTTTTAATTATTGTTTTGACTGTCCTTACAGCCCTCTCACTCAGTCCGTTAGACTGTGCGTAATTGGGCGATGATGTGGTATGTGTGAAACACCAATCCTTAGCAAATTTTCTGAATTCCCGGGAACTAAAGGCTGGTCCATTGTCAGTAATTAGTTCCATTGGAATCCCATGTCTTGCAAACTGATCTTTCATCGCAGCAATCACAACTCTAGATCCAATATTTGATAAGGGGCTTATCTCGATAAAATTCGAAAAATAGTCAACTAAAATTAAGAAATTCTTTCGGTCACAAAAGAATAAATCAGCGCCAATCTTTCTCCAAGGAGAATCCGGAATCAAATGCGGTATCATAGGCTCCTTCACATTCCGCGTAGCGTGCTCCGCGCAGGTGGCGCAGGCGCGCACTGCCTGCTCCACGTCACGTGACATGCCGTTCCAGAACATAACATCACGCGCACGGCGCTTGCATCGATCGATTCCTAGGTGCCCTTCGTGGACGCGCGATATCATTTCACCTCTCAGTTCACGAGGTATGTATACTAAGTGGTTCTTGAAGATCACCCCGCTTACTATCTGAAATTCTTCTTTATATGCCCAATGTATCTTTAGCAATTCATTCAAATCCTTTTTATATCTTGGCCAACCATTTAGAATATAATATTTTATAAGTCTACATTCTTGATCTCTTTGTGTGACCTCTCTGACCATTTTGAGTTTACTGTCACTAAACGGTGCGTTTGCTATGAGGAAACAGGCCTGATCCTCCACCTCACTTGTCACTTTGTCGTGCATTAGTTCCGGTAGGGCAGCTCTCGATAGAGTATCAGCAACGTACATAAATTTCCCTGGTTTGTATACCACTGTGAACTCATACCGTTGCACGCGCAACATCATTCTCTGCAATCGAACTGGCACTGCATCCAATCCTTTTTTAAATAAAGCCTCCAGAGGCTTGTGGTCTGTTTCTACAACCACATCTTTTTTCCCGTATACATATTGATGGTACTTTTCCATCGCAAATACGATCGCAAGCATTTCTTTTTCAATTTGCGCGTAGCGTCTTTGGGTTTCGGTCATCGTGAGGGATGAAAACTCAACCGGGCGACCGTCCTGTAATAACGCGGCGCCTATAGCCGTGGAGCTTGCATCCACTGTGATCACGACCGGCCGGTCGCTCGAGTACAACGCAAGCACTGGCGCACTGCACACCGCCTGCTTCAATTTATGAACCGCAGTCTCATGTACACTGTCCCACACCCATTCATTGCCTTTTTTGAGCAAACTTCTAAGGGGGCCCGCTATATGCGAATAATTTGGAATGAACTTTGATAAGTAGTTAATCATGCCGAGAAATCGCTCTAAAGATGACCTATCCTTTGGTGCTGGCATATCCATAATTGCTTTTATCTTGTTTGTGTCAATCTGCATACCTTTCCTACTAAAAATATGACCCAGGTACGTAACCTGTTGAACACAAAACTCGCATTTCTCCCTATTAAATTTAATTCCTATTTCCCGAGCCCTATCTAGCAGTTTTTTTAATCTGTCGTCGTGTTCTTCCTTAGTTCTGCCCCAAATGATTATGTCATCAACAAATGAGTCTACCCCATCGAGATCCTCTAATAACTGTCGTATTTTACTGTGAAATACCTCACTCGCACAGTTGATACCGTAAGGCAATCGTAAAAACTGATATCGCCCAAATGGAGTTCCAAAAGTACATAGATCCGCGCTATCGTCATCTAATTCAATCATCCAAAATCCAGATCTGGCATCAAGCTTACTGAAATATTTTGCATCTGTTAGTTTAGCTGCAATCTCAGTGAGCGTAGGTAGGGGGTAGTGAGCGCGGCGCACCGCTCGGTTCAGCGGCCGCGGGTCGAGGCACACGCGCAAACCACCATCCTTCTTGGCTGGTAACACGATAGCATTCACCCACTCCGTCGGACGCGATACCTTACGAATAATCCCCATATGCTCCATGCTGTCGAGTTCCGCCTTTAGTTTATCCCGTATACCTAAAGGTATTCTCCTGACAGGGCACACTGAAGGACTTGCATTGTTTTCTAAAATGATTTTATATTTACCGGGTAATTTGCCAATTCCATGAAATAAGTCATTATAATTATCCATTTTGACAGTATAAACCCTTTTGACTAAACCTAATTCTTCACAGGTATTTTTTCCCAGTACACTTTGACATCGGTGATTTGATATAACAAAATCTAACCTGTAGCTTTTATTTTTATATGACCATAACATCTGACGAGAACCCAATATTTGAATATAATTTCCACAAAAAGACTGCGCTCTTATGCTACTTGGTTTAATATCATCTATTGAAAACCCTAACCGTTTAAATGCAACTAGAGATAATACATTTAGGTCCGAACCTGTATCAAGTTTAAACAATTCGCTCATTCCGTATCCATTTTCTACCAAAATTAATCGTTCATACCACTTACTGTCTTTATGTTGTAAAGTTTGGTCCAAGGTTGACACATAAAAGAACTCATCGTCACTATCACTATTCTCCTGTATTTCGTGAACACGCTTGCCTCTAGACATACACATATTTTTAAAATGTCCTTTATTGTTACACAAAAAACACTTTGCAAATCGCGCTGGACACCGTGCGTTATCACTGTGAACGCCACCACAAGCACTACAACACTTTGAACCCGTGTCTCGATTCCAACCAGAATCGAATCTGCGACCCGATGTACTTCCAGCCGCTGAGCCGCGGGGATGCGCGCGCTCATCGCCGCCGCCGTGTCGAGCCGCTGCCGCAGGCGCCCCGCGCGCTCGGCCCCGCGCCTCGCGCGCCGCTGTCGTCCCCGTAGCATGTCTCGGTGCACGCGCACTGGATAGCGCGTCAACTGCGTCACTTTGCTCCTTTGATTTCGTTTTTTCTATATGTCGGTTCTCCTCGCTAGACACTTCGCTCGCTTGGCATATTTTAACAGCTTTTTCCAACGTTAACTCGTCTGTTCTGAGTAATCTATCGCGCACACCTGTGTCGTTTACTCCACAAACAATACGATCGCGTATTAAACCATCTTCTAAATGCTCAAACTCACAGTTTTGGCATAATAATCTTAATGCTGTTACGTAACCGTCTATATTTACGCCGTCCGTCTGGTTACGCGTAAAGAATCGGAATCTCGCCATTGTTGTGTTACTTTTAGTGCCAAAATGTTCGTTGAATTTTTGAATCAATACATCGATGTCCTCATCCTGTCCTTCCGTTTTTATTTTGAAAGTAGAATATATGTCGTATCCATCAGCGCCTATTAAGTTAATAAGCAGACTGGCTTGTACACCCTTGTCTTCTTTGTATACTCCTGAAGCCTTTAGAAAAACTTGAAACTGTTTGAGCCACTTCCGCCACGTGTCGGCTCGGCTCGCCGGACCACCTTCTAACACTAGTTCGGCCGGAGGTCTCGCGTGTTCCATATTCACATGGACTGCCTGTCACTACAATGCACTAAAACCACGTTGATAATGTCCTTTTACAACTTCCGAAAGCGTAATTCGAATTTAACGCTGTCACCATGTAGTGAAACACGAACTTGCTAGATAATCACTGATTTATTTTACTATTGGGTATGCGACCAAAACATAATTACTAGGCTACCCTCAACTTATAATAATAATATACAACAATAGCAAAAACAAAAATACAAATATCATCAAATTTTTCGTATTTTTGTCACGTAAAATAAAACAACTACGCCTGTTTTGTGAAATTGCACGATGTAGATACGGATAACTACCGCTGGCCGTTTATACGCGAGACGCGCGGTCAGTCATATTGAGTCATCAGTCAGATGACATGTGTTTCGCCGGCCGGCACGAATATTTGTTTGTTTTGGTTTGATATGTGACAAAGAGTGAGTAAAAGGGTTATCATAATAGTAAACAGTTTTTTTTTTTATAAAGTATTAAAGTTTAGAACTTTCTAGATTTAATTTTAATACTGTTGAATTCTTAACCAAAGACCCAGTGATTACCTCACTCCATAAATTATCAGTAAGATTTTTTTTTCAATTTTTATTGATTTATTCTATCAGTAAATACATAATGATCTAAACTATAAATAAAAACTAACTAGTAACATGTACAAAAAGTAAAAAGAAAAGAAAAACATTTAAAGGGCGTCAAAGAATTCGTCCACATCGCTGTCAACGGGAACAGTGCCCAGAACGCTGGCAGCATTGCCACGTTGTATGGCAATGCTGATTCGTTGGCCTAGAAATAGGCCAGCCCTCTGGTCACCTGAAGAGTCGACTAATCGCTTGGCGATATCTTTAAAAACTTTGTGAGCGCTCGGACCCCATGGCCCTAGAGTTTCAACCCCAAACGGCTCAAACATACAGCTACTAACTAAGCCAATGTATTTGCGCCGCTTGGAGTTTTCAGCACTTCCAGCGGCAGCGCCAGCACAACACGCTGTACTAGGAAGATGGGATGGCGAAAGGGTGTCGACACATGTTGCATCCCACACCAAAGGCCTACCCAGCTTCCATGGCATTATGGTCATACCAGGTCTCGTCCCATCGTCGCGTGCCAAGCCACTGGGTTCTAAGACGGCTGGCACCCCGGCGGTGACAAGAGCACGACGGATTATGTCGTTTAAGCTAGCGTGTCGTGCCAACCGACCTGCACTCCTGCTACAGGAAAGGCCATGGTGCCCGAGGCAGTCGACTACTTCACCACATTGACAGCGATGTGGAGCCCTACAAGGAGCGCCCAAACGCAAGCAAGTAGCGACCCGGAAGGTTGTGTCACCCAGCATAGTACCTATGTTGGGTGACGGTAGCGCCTGAAGCCAAAGGCCCGACTCCCACTCACCCACAGCCAGCAGGCGGGCACGCTCCGCAGTATTGGTGGACGTATTAATGAGATTATTCCGTACCAACCTGCAGAGCGGCTCATCCCACTGTCTCTTGGAAAACGGGTTCACGGGCCGATCCGTATTTGGGCAAGCCACTTTTCAGGCGTCCTCGGCATCGGTCAAACACGGCACCTCAGGGTTGACCAGGGAGAAAGATAAAATTCTCCTGGTCAGCTTTTCAGTGCTGTGGACAGAGTACAGGAACGCCGGTAAGCTAACACTGGAAATTTTGCGGACACCGAGCCCACCAAAACGAATTCGAAGTGTGGCTTGAAGCCACGCTCGGTCATCCAGGGCCACATTAAGAATGGATGTTAATGTATTACGAATAAGTTTGTCAACTTTGTCCAAAAGTTGTGGATGTTTGAAAAGAGGGGATGAACGAAGAAAATACATGAAATTTGGACCAAAACAACAATATCTAATTAGGGTGAAAGCCGAATTTGGGAGAGTCTTTCCGAAATATCATTAAAATGTTTAATTTTGTTGTCAATAAATGATGGGAAACTTTCTGCCAAAATAGGGGAACCAAGGAGGTGCAGGGAATTTTTATCTAAGATGGTGATATTTGGAGCTATTTCATTAAATTTATCTAAAGTCAATTGTCTGTCGGTAGCGTCAGTAACAAATATTTCACATTTGGATGAATTTAATTGAAGGCCTATTAATTTAAATTCTTCTTTCAGGAGTTGTAGGTCAGCTAAAACGGTACTTACGTCACCTCCTAAAGTTCCATCGTCTAAATACCACACGTTAAATTTTGAATTTAATTTTTGGATAATGGGATGAATACATAAGCTGAAAATGACTGGCCCAAGAGGGTCACCTTGTTGGCAACCAACTGCAGATTCCAAAACGTTGTCCTTGTAGAGTAATTTTGAAGGGTGTCTGTAACATTGCCAAATAAAACCATAAATTTCGAGTAATTCCTTTTTGACTTCTGCCAACAAAGTATCCCTGTTAACGGAATTGAAGGCGTTCTTCACGTCAACCTTGAGGATTTACCGGAATTTAAAAAAAAGGATTTTTATTGATTTTATTTTTGTTTCCATAAATGTATGAGAAGTTACGTTTTTTATGATAATAAATGAATGATTCCTAAGTAAATATTACATTTAACCTCCTTCCAAATCTGTACCTTGCACTGAATCGACGACGTAGAAAAAGACATCTGCGCAGTTATGTTCTGAACTTGATGTATTTAAGATGTAAAACGGTCATTAACTAATTCTAATAATATGAAGTGTTACATGTTTCGTATTTACTGAGATATACTAATCATACTTTACTAAATCTATTTTTTTTAATTCCCACGTAGAAACGACCAAGTGGTAGATAACACAGTTGTCTTATTTTAAGCGCAAAGTAGATGCAGACAACTACAATATCTCGTAAATTAAACATAATTAGAAGAAATGAAATATACATGTGGATATGTTATTAAATAATGAAGCAATGATGAAAATTTCAATAAATTTGGTTTAAAATTAACAAAATGGGAGCATTTTTTCCTATTATGCGCTCTCCTGAAAAGTAGCTGTTTTGTAGATGACTCTTTTTACTTTGCACCCGTCGATTTGTTCTGTGTCTGGGTGTAATTTATCTATAATATGTATGTATTTAGAAATATATAAGTATTTTTATCAGTTGTCTAGTACCCATAACACAAGCTCTGCTTAGCTTGGGACTAGATGGCGTTGTGTGATAGTTGTGGAATATTATTATATTATTACTAAGTACGTTTTCCCGCATATAGGCCCCATAAAGTCCAGATGCAGTCGGGACCACGGCCGGGCGGGCCAGAGCCACGGGCGGGGCGCAGCGCGTGGTGGCTCATCCGCGTACGCGGCACACACGGTGCACGCGCGGCACTCGCGCTCCACCCCCTCGTCTATGCCTGCCCACCATACGTAGCTGCGTGCTAACGCCTTTGACTTTACGATGCCCATGTGTGGCACATGGATGATTTTTAAAATCGTATCCCGGCATTTTTCTGGTACCACCAGACGATGACCCTACATGACAACCTAACTCTTCGTACAGTTCCGCTTTCCTATTGAAATGCGGTTGTAGGTTCACGATTTCACATTTTGTCTGGCCAATCGTCTCGTAGGTAATTTAAAATTCTACTTAATAAGGGATCCCTCTCCGTTTAATCCGTCCTGTGCGAAGTGCAGGTATGTTTGTTCAGGAATAGATTCCTCTTTTACAGTTTTAACACTATTATTTTGTGGCAGACGCGATAAGCCGTCAGCGCAATTTTCATTGGTGGGAATATATTCTATGTCGTAGTTATATGCCGACAATATCACTGCCCATCGTTGCATCCTACTAGCCGTCATGGTAGGTATTCCCGTCTGAGGGCCTAACATTGAAACTAAGGGATAAAAAAAAATAAGGGATAAAAAAGAAAATTAAGGGATAAAAAAAGGCTAGAGGTACAAATACCTTATGGTAAAACGGCACTATTAAATAAAAGTACTTACCTATCTTATGCATGACATCTTTATTCTATAATAAATTGCCTGATGACATTAAACAATTACCAATCCACCAGTTTAAAAAGAAACTACATTCATTCTTAATAGACAGATGTTATTATGATGTCAAAGATTACTTGTGTGACAAAAATATTGTGTTCCAATGACAAGAGAGGAAAAATAAATAATATGTATTAATTAAGTAAATTGTAGTCGAAACATTTAAATTGCTTGTGTCTTTCCACTTTTTAATATTTATGTAAGAATAATTTGCAATGTGTAATAATGAACTATGATTATGACTTATATGACTTGAAATTGAATTTGTATGTATCTATAATTTGGAATAATTTAATAATGTATCGAGACTAATATGACTAATTGTGTTTTAAATTCTGATTTGTATTTATTATTGTATGCCTTAACGGCGGGACATAGCTGAACTTATTTTAATTATTTAAGACCTGTATTTATAATGCATACCTATAGTCCACAATAAAGAGGATTTGATTTGATTTGATTTGAAAAGGGTTTGTGATCCGTTCGTAAAATAAATTTCCTGCCGTAAACATATTGATGAAATTTTTGTATACTGAATATAATCGCAAGTGCTTCGCGATGTATTTGCGAGTAGTTTTTCTCCGCGATACCACAGAATACTTAATACATAGTACGCGATAGTGAGTGAACGTGACGCATAAGCTATCGGGCGCTCGCCCTTCGGCCCCGGCTGCGCTAGCACGCCCCCCACGCCCCGCGCGCTCGCGTCACATGTTAAAATTAGAGGTTTGTTGGGATCGTAGTGCGCTAATACTTCGGTACCCATTAAAGCTTGTTTTATCTGCGTAAACGCACGCTCACAATGATCATCCCAGTTCCAATCTACGTTTTTTCGTAATAAATTATGTAAAGGTACTAACATAGAACTAAAATTTTTGATAAACTTTGAAAAAAAATTGACCATGCCTATAAAGGAACGTAATTCACTAATATTATTTGGAGCTTTTAGTTTACTTATAGCTTTAATCTTTGATTTATCCGCTTTGACCCCATCTTTAGAAACGACATAACCTGAATAAGTCACTTCGTCAACTAAGAACACACATTTCTCTTGCTTTAGTTTTAACCCACTCTCAGAAAGTCGTTGTAAGACTTGTTCCAGTGCATATAAATGTTCACTTTTATTTTTCCCGCCAATTATGACGTCATCAAGAAATACTTGTACATTCCGTATATTACCCAACAAATTAGTCATTATGCGTTGAAAAATACCTACACTTGATGTGTATTAATAACTGTATATTTTTTTGAATCATCTAATTCTACCTGAGTCATAGTCCCTCAGCCGCGGCTGACGGACGCGTCCGATAATATGTTTGCAGCTTAACGCTCGTAGGTACAATTATTTATACATGAAATCGCAGTTCCTGTATCTATTTCCATTTTTAGTATGGTATCATCTACTAAAATAGGTACACTTGCTGGCTTATAATTATTTAGACCAATGAGATTTAAACTCTCCTCGATGTCTTCCACGTCGGACTCGCTTACGGCCTCCGCGGAATACACATTCCGCCGGCCGCGGCGATATGAAGGTATATCTCTCGACGTCGACGGCTGGTTAACGTTCTCCGGACACACTCGACGTAAGTGCCCCGTACACTGGCACTTGCTGCACACAAACTCCTTGTAGCGACAGCTCGCCACACCATGGTTAGTGGCTCCGCAAGCTGTGCAGTAGTTGCCACGTCCCGATGCCAACGTCGCGCCGGTCGCGCGCGCACCGCGGCTCGTGGCGTGTTCGCCGCCGCCGCCGCCGCCTCCGCCCGGCCGGCATGCTGCCTCCGTTCCTGCCGTAACTCGCACCGCTGCTTTGTCTCTTATTTGATGTGACTGAATGCACCGCTTCCGCCGTAGAATTAGACGTAGCCGTTTCTTGCACCACTGCGGCGTCTCTTGCTGCCGCCTCCAAAGCGTTCGCTAGCTTTACGGCTTGTAAAAAAATGTTATTGAGTCATCTTCCGCGAACAGTCACTGCCTGATGACGTCACTCTTGAGTCCGCATATAAACTGGTCACGTAAGTTTTCGTTTAAATTTCCTGCAAATTTGCAGTGGCGTGCTAATCTTTTTAACTCGGTGACGTAAGTCGCCACGTTTTCGTCCGCCCCTTGTCTTTTCTGACGGAAACGATATCTTTCCGCTAATGAAGATGGCGTCGGTTGAAGGTGCTTACTCATTAAACCAATGGCTGCATTGTAGCTTAAGGCCGCATAACCAGAAAGTTGGCAACGTCGCAAATGGCTGTCAAATATTTACAAGTTTTAATTAATTTGGTAAATTTACTGTATGTAAATAAGAAATATTGCTCTGTAGTGATAGATTTAGCTTTCTACGGCTGAAATATTTTTTTAAATTGATTTACTTGCTCCAGAGATTACTTCCTACAAACAAACTCACATACTTGCAAAGGAGAAAGAGCAGCCGACTACGGCACTTGGTTGCGCTCCTTTTTGACACTTAAAGTAGTGAAAATTGGACACAAGTAAGGGTTATTGACATACATGAAAGCAAAGTTAAATACAGATTGATATTTTGTGGGTTTTTTCCAAAAAACAATAATTAACTAGGGTTTTATTTGAGGTTATATTAGGCGTCAAAACAATATATTACAACTATTTAAAAAGATTAACCATAGCATGTGTTGCCTCTCTTTTTTGGCGATTAGGCAGTGGATGCGATAATAACAAAACACAGTTCACACAGCACGACACATTGTTTAGTATCCAGTAGAAATCAACGTAGACGTATAAATTCACTATAACAGCGCACTACAAAAAGAGTCCAATTGCTCGATGTATATCAACGTGGAGGTATCCTAAAACTCTACTCGACATGAATATAAGTTTACTAGCAGAGAAAGGCAAGAAATAGTAGTTCAAATTTCAAATTTCGTTTCAAATTCAAATTTCGTTTATTTATAAAAAAGGAGCACATTTACAACAAAAGTGTCTTAAAAATTAGAAGAGAGCACAGTTGCACATTTGCCTGAACTAGGTTAAACCTGTGTCTCAGGCTAGACAGTTCATAAATAATTCTTATTATAGTTATAAATAAATTAACAGTCTAAAGTACTAAAATTAAAACCTACGTAGCATGAAAGTAATAACAGCGTTGTTGCGGATTTTATTTGCTGACTAAATATTTGTTATCTGTATGCATTAGGCAATTCCGCGCAAAAATATAATTACTACGGTTGCTTTACAATTAAAATAATTCAATCTAAAGACGCTTAGTTTTCTATTTAGCCTATATTATCATACATTCTAAATCTAATTAACAACAATCAATTACATCTAAGCTACTCGTATAAACTAATAAATATGTCACACTCTTAGGCACCTTCATAGTCTACCGAGTTTATATATCTATATTCAGCAGCTATTTTGCCTGGACACACTGCGTCTCCCGTCTTGTGGTTAGCTGGTTTCTTAAAATGTGAACATGTGGCACATTTTGGGTCAGTGGCTGTCTTTGGGCAGTCTTTGTTTGCGTGTCCTACTTCTCCACAATTTCCACATGTAGGGGTAGCGACCTTGCATGTCTTGGCTACGTGACCGTACTGGTGACAATTGTAACATCTTGTTACCAGTGTGAAGTCTCGTATCGGGCAGGACGTCCAATTAATAAATAATCGTTCCTGAGTGATGAGGGCTTTGCGTATAACGGCTGTAACTTCTATTATTTAATTGCAGTGTTCAGCATCTTTCCTCCCAGATTTGTGGCTTAGTTTTAAGACGTTAGCCACGTAGACGGGCTAGGCTAAGCGCGGGCGCGGGTGACTTGTGCGGGCGCGGGTGGCATGCCACGTACATTCAGTAGCGGCTACAGCGGCTGGCTAAGTGGACGTATTGAGGATGCCTACCTACCTACTTTTCTCGTAATTATTATGTATGTAGATCTGCAGAACACTAAGTACATTGTTCAATATGGCACCTAGGATCCTACATATTAGTAAATTACGTATTATTATATGACCTGATCTGGAAAAAGCTGTTTGATTTCTTCCCATAGTCTTTTCATTACATTTTTATATTTATGTTGTGGATGCTTGGACATCCATATAGGTGGTCGGTTTAATATTTCTGTAATAAATGCCTCAGTGTCCATTATAAAATCCCGCCGCTCGTCAATTCGTCTAAACAAAATTGTTTCACTCGATCCGTCCCACGCTAGCCCTTTTCAACCGCTCGAAAAACCGCTGTGCACCGTGGCCAGGTTCAAACTGACTCATAGTATTGTTTCCACCCGCCCGCCTCGCCCGCCACCGCTGCCGCCGACCGCTGCCGCCAGCCGCAGCCGCTCTAGCCCGCCGCGCGCGCTTCGTGGCATGTTTTATACGTTCTCATACATTTGTTCAATTAGCCAACCGCCGCCGCCACCCGCAACCGCACCTAGTCCGTCTCCGTGGCTAACACGTAATGAAGTCATAAATGTTTCTAGGGACATAGAGGGCAGTTTGTCGGCTACATTTTGCTCATAGATACATTTAAAAACCTCATTTTCGGCCATTGATGTGGGCACGCCAATAACTATGATGCGAGGTTTACGGTTACGCGGTTCGTCGACGGTCAGCACTGACGAAGCAGTTTGGACTGTTCGCTTGAGTTTTTCTAGGTCGTTTTTAGTTTCAGTGCTGATTATTAGACCTCCCTTTCCGATTTTGCGTACGCCTCGCACTTTCAGCTTCATGTCACCAGGGCAGATGTTTTGGACCATGTTCTTGGTTTCGTCACTGGTCTTTGAGTTGTCGCAGGGGAAAATCGCAACGGAGCTAAGTTTGTTCGGACGAACAAAACTGCTGGACCCCTTTTTCACCATATCGGCAAAAGATGTAGTATTAGCTTCCTGTTTTGCAGAAGACTCCTGAATGGTGCGGTTCATCTTTGTAAGACAGTCCGCTAGGTCTCGAGCTTCGGTCATGGTTTTTAAGGCAGTATGGGTTTGTATGGCTCTTGATTTTAGCGACTGGTATTGAACAGCCAGTTGCGAAACTCCGTGGCCAACTTTCCGGCAAAGATTGCTAATTCTTAGCTTCTGCTCAGAATTAAGTTTTCCATCAGAAGAAATAACACAGAACTCATTCAAATACTGCTCAATAGATCCCAACCAGTTCTGAATCTCCGGAGTGCTGACTGCTTCAACGCCTTCTTCTTGATTCTGCTTGGGTTGTTGAGGTGGTCTTGTTGTAGACGAAGGGCTGCGTGGCGTTTTCATGCTCCGATTAAAGGCTAAAAAGCCTTCCATATTTCAGATTAACACTTTTAACAAATTTTATCTAGTCAGTCCATTATTTTACATAACACTCTGATTAAATGTTATGAAAAATATCTAGTTTTAATTCCGCTACAAAAATCCAGGCTTCATGCAGGATGCAGTCCCACCCTCCCAAAAAACATGCCATGCAATCAAACCTATCGTTTGATTGCATGGCATGTTTTTTCCATTTTTCTTGCACGTATGCATATTATGTATGTTACCTTTGCTTCATGTGCATATGCATGAGGGCGGGAGGGTGGGACTGCATCCTGCATGAAGCCTGGATTTTTGTAGCGGAATTAAAACTAGATATTTTTCATAAAAGATTTCCGCAAAGTAACGCCTGATTCTATAATCTATAACACTCTGAGTCACTATTAAACTAGGTCAGTATTTTTGCTCACGTTAATTTATTTATTTTTAATAATGTATTGATGTGCACGTCCGAATGCGTTGAGCGCCTCTACGTTCGCCGGTAATAAAGAAATCAAAACCAAACAAACACGAAAATCATGAGTTTGACTTTGACAATCAGTGTTGCCAGTATGATTTCCCAAAAAAAGACGGTTGGCTTTCTGAAAAGGTACGGTTTTTAACTTCAAGGTACGGTCGGGCCGAGATTTCTTCTGCAACTTACAACTGCAACTAGATTAGCAACCAATGTAGCAACGTGTAATTAGATTGTAAATATGTATAGTTAGATCGTAAGTAGGTGCCGTGTAATTAGATTGTAAATATACTCGTCAAAACGAAATAAGGGAAACTTATTAATTTGCAATTTAAATAAGTATTGGTCTTATTCTGGGTACATAATAAATATAAACGCCACCATGTCCATCCGACTTCAGGAAGAGAGCACGAAACTAATCCAATTGCAGAAAGGCGTGAGACAGGGAGACGTTATTTCTCCGAAACTGTTCACGAACGCGTTGGAGGACGTTTTCAAGCTCTTGGAATGGAACGGATTCGGCATCAACATCAATGGCGAATACATCACTCACCTTCGTTTTGCCGATGATATAGTCATCATGGCAGAATCGTTGGAGCACCTCAATGCTATGCTCAGCGACCTCAGTATCGTTTCCCAACGGGTCGGCCTTAAAATGAACATGGACAAGACGAAAGTCATGTCGAATGTCCATGTGGCACCCGTACCGGTTGTTGTTGGGAATGATACTCTCGAAGTTGTAGACCATTATACTTACCTTGGACAGATTGTTCAGTTAGGTAGGTCCAACTTCGAGAAAGAGGTCGCCCGAAGAATCCAACTCGGATGGGCAGCGTTTGGGAAGCTACGTGATATCTTCTCATCGAGAATCCCACAGTGTCTCAAGACAAGGGCGTTTAACCAGTGTGTGCTGCCAGTGATGGCATATGGCTCTGAAACGTGGTCTCTGACTGCTGGCCTTTTAGAGAGACTAAGAGTCACTCAACGAGCAATGGAAAGAGCTATGCTCGGAGTTTCTTTGCGGGATAAAATCCGGAACATGGATATTCGGCGAAGAACCAGAGTCACCGACATAGCTCATAAAATTTGCAAGTTGAAGTGGCAATGGGCAGGCCACATCGCTCGTAGAACTGACAACCGATGGGGAAGAAAAGTTCTCGAGTGGCGACCACGGACCGGAAGACGCAGCGTAGGTAGGCCTCCCATTAGGTGGACCGACGACATCGTGAGGGTCGCGGGCAACCGATGGATGCAAGTGGCGAATTGTCGTTCGGCGTGGCGGTCTAAGGGGGAGGCCTATGTTCAGCAGTGGACGTTTTCCGGCTGATGATGATGATGATGATGATGAATAAATATAAATAGTAAGTAGGTATGTTGTCGACTCGAAATCTTTATTTTTTAATGTTTTATTCTTAGATTAAAAAATGTCCAGATTGATAGTAAGCCACTGAGAATTGAAGCCAAAAACACGGGGCCAAAGCCAAATGTCTCGCGTCGGTCGATCCATACGTCAGTCGCATATGAACGTTCTCCGCGTAAACTACGTAACGAGCCCCTGTTCTGATATTTTAAAACTAGCTTCTGCCCGCGACTTCGTACGCGGATCCTGTTGCTTATGCCAGCGACAACGGAATCGTCAAAATCGAAGATCTGAAACTGGTCTGATGTCCAATACCAAGACCCCGGGTAAAAATATAAATGGGAGTTTCGGCCAGTAGAGTCAGATTTTTAATGATATACCATCGTCATCGAAAATCAGTCCTAAAGTCTTACCGCCTTCACCGCGTGGAGGTACTATCAGCTTAAGTTATTTTATAATTACAGTGAAATTAGCGATAGCTTTGATTTCCACATCATATGTTTCTGATCTTAGATTTTTATAAGTCAACAGGAAATACCCATCAGGCCGAGCAACTTTTGCTAAGACGTTATTCCTATATGTGTTTTGGTGTACCGGGGCTCTTGGAGTTCCACAGGTGTTCCAGATCTTCGATTTTTAGGGTTCCGTAGCCAAATGGCGAAAACGGAACCCTTATAGATTCGTCATGTCTGTCTGTCTGTCTGTCTGTCTGTCTGTCCGTCCGTATGTCACAGCCACTTTTCTTCGAAAGTATGAGAGCTATCCTATTCAAACTTGGTAAGTAGATGTATTATGTGAACCGCATTAGGATTTTCACACAAAAATAAAAACAAAACAAATTTTGGGGGTACCCCCCATACTTGGAATTGAAACTCAAAAAAAAACTTCCAAGGAAAATTGGTTTATAAGAGATATAGTTAGCAGTTTTTGAGATATAGTACATTTTCAAAAACCTCTCATATAACTTTGCTATTTATACAAACACTATGAAAAACAAAGTTATTTTTATTGTTTGTGTATGCTACTACGGAACCCTTCATGGGCGAGTCTAACTCGCACTTGGCCGGTTTTTATAAGTTAACAGAGAGTGCACATCAGATTAAGCAACTTTTGATGAAACGTCATTCCTACATATGTTATAGTGTAGCTGGGCGCTTGAAATTCCACAACAGGTGTCCCAGATCTTCAATTTTTATACGTCAACAGGGAGTGCTCATCAGGCTGAACAACTCGTGTTAAGACGTCATTCCTTTATATGTTATAGTTAAGCTGGGCTCTTGTAGTTCCACATCAGGTGTTCCAGATCTTCAAATTTTATACGTCGACAGAGTGCTCATCAGGCTGAATAACTCTTGCTAAGACGTCATTCCTATAAATGTTATAGTTTAGATGAGCTCTTGGAGTTCCACATCAGGTGTACCAGATCTTCAAATTTTATACGTCGACAGAGTGCTCATCAGGCTGAATAACTCTTGCTAAGACGTCATTCCTATAAATGTTATAGTTTAGCTGGGCTCTAGGAGTTCCACATCAGGTGTTCCAGATCTTCAATTTTTATACGTCAACAGAAAATGCTCATCAGGTTGAAGAACTCTTGCTAAAACATCATTCCTTTATATGTTATAATGTAGCTGGGCTCTTGGTGTTCCAGATCTTCAATTTTTACACGTCAACAAAGAGTGCTCATCAGGCTGAGCAACTCTTGCTAAGACGTCATTCTTTTATATGTTATAATGTAGCTGGGCCCTTGGTGTTCCACATCAGGTGTTCCAGATCTTCAATTTTTACACGTCGACAGAGAGTGCTCATCAGGCTGAATAACTCTTGCTACGACGTCATTCCTATTAATGTTATAGTTTAGCTGGGCTCTTGGAGTTCCATATCAGGTGTTCCAGATCTTCAATTTTTATACGTCAAGAGAGAGTGCTCATCAGGCTGAATAACTTTTGCTAAGGCGTCATTCCTGTACATGTTATAGTTTAGCTGGGCTCTTGGAGTTCCACATCAGGTGTTCCAGATCTTCAATTTTTATACGTCAACAGAGAGTGCTCATCAGGCTGAATAACTTTTGCTAAGGCGTCATTCCTGTACATGTTATAGTTTAGCTGGGCTCTTGGAGTTCCACATCAGGTGTTCCAGATCTACAATTTTTATACGTCGACACAGAGTGCTCATCAGGTTAAATAATTCTTGCTAAGACGTCATTACTTTAAATGTTATAGGTGAGCTGGGCTCTTGGAGTACCACATCAGGTGTTCCAGATCTTCAATTTTTATACGTCAACAGAGAGTGCTCATCAGGCTGAACAACTCTTGCTAAGACGTCATTCCTTTATATGTTATAATGTAGCTGGGCTCTTGTAGTTCCACATCAGGTGTTCCAGATCTTCAATTTTTATACGTCAACAGAGAGTGCTCATCAAGCTGAATAACTTTTGCTAAGGCGTCATTCCTGTACATGTTATAGTTTAGCTGGGCTTTGGAGTTCCACATCAGGTGTTCCAGATCTTCAAATTTATTCTCTCAGCCGAAAATGCTCATCACGTGGAACAATATTTGCTATGGCACCATTTTTGTATCCCTTATAGTTTAGCTATCCGATATTAATAACTACAGGCCAATAAGTCTTGTATCGCACATTTACAAAACCCTCATCAAAGTTATTGAAAAACGTATAGCTGGCCAATTAGATCTTAAACAACCACCAGAACAAGCAGGCTTTCGTCGAGGGCTATCCACCACTAACCACTTGCATACCATCAACCAAATAGTCGAGAAATACCAAGAATACAAAAACCCTTTGTATCTTGCATTTGTCGACTATACTAAAGCCTTTGACAGTATCACACATTCTGCCATATTTAATGCTCTTCAAAAACAACACATAGAGCCCACTTATATACATCTATTGCGTAATATATACACCCATAGCACAGCTGCCATCAAGTTAGAGAGGTCAGGTCCAAAGTTCGAAATTCTCAGGGGAGTCAAACAGGGCGACCCGCTGTCTCCAAAGTTGTTCACCAGTACTCTGGAAGAAGTCTTTCAGACGCTGACAGACAAGTGGGAAGAGAGAGGGATTGTCGTCGGTCAAACGAAATTAACTAATCTTCGTTTCGCTGATGACATTGTCCTTTTCTCTCCCACAGCTACAGGACTAGAATACATGCTACAAGACCTTAGCGACGCAAGCCTTGAGGTTGGACTGAAGATGAACATGTCAAAGACCAAGCTCATGACCAACAGCTCCAAAAGGAGAATTAACGTAGACGGGGAGAATATACAATATGTCCAAGAATATGTCTACTTGGCCCAAGTAATCTCTTTCCAGGCAAGACAAGACAGAGAAATTACAAGACGAACAGAAAATGCCTGGAAGAGTTACTGGTCCATGAAGGAGGTTTTCAAGGGCACTCTGCCCATGTCTCTAAAAAGAAAACTTATGGACATGTGTATTCTCCCCATCTTGACCTACGGTGCACAAACTTGGTCTTTGACAAACATCCAAAAGTCCAAACTCAAGGTTTGCCAACGTGCTATGGAGCGCAGTATCTTAGGTGTTAAATTAACAGATCATGTTCGAAACACTACACTTCGCTCCAAAACACAGATCATTGACGTGGCTCAAAAGGCTGCCCAACTTAAATGGGACTGGGCAGGACATGTCTGCCGCATGCCGAACGAGCTGTGGGCCCGCAAAGCTCAGGACTGGTGCCCTGAAACGGCGAGGCGGGGTCGAGGCAGACCGCGAAGGAGATGGCGGGACGAACTGGATGCCTTCCTTGAGAATTGGAAGGAAATGGCACACAATCGAGACCGTTGGAAGGAATGGAGGGAGGCCTTTGCCCAGCAGTGGGACAGTACAGGCTAGTAATAATAATAATAATTATAGTTTAGCTGGTCTGTTGCGGTTCTGCATCAGGTGTTTAAGATTCCAAGATAAGTTATAGCCTATATCGATGGCTCCTACGTAAACTATCGTAACCAACAAAATACCGTTTTTGATATTTACATGAATTCGTAATTGAATTTTTACTTATTATCAACTCCACTAACAAAAAATAAAATAAGTTTAATAACAAAGTTTCTTTTTCTGGTATATAATGGTAAGTAATTCAAGCATGCGTCGTAAACTACCGTATAATCAGTTACTACAGGATGCGCGGGGCGCCGATCAGGCGCAGGGGAGGGGTCATTGATAGTATGAGCCAGTTACGATTTGATTCGCGGAGAGAGTGCACGTCGGCCGTGGCTAGGGCGTGCGCGTGATTATTTTCATTTGTAATCAAATAATTACATTTAATAGGGTGAAAACACAATGAACCCTCATAAAATATACTCTGATTCGCGTTCAAGAGCACGTAAGCTTTGTAAATTAGTATGTGGATCAAGTCTGCAGGTTAAAGATTTTGATATTAGTTTACAAAATGAAGAGCAATATGATTTCACAAACAATATTTCTGAAGAAACCAGTAGGAAATTAGGTAAGTTATTCACAACTACCTACTTATAATGATTTTTTAGTATTTCACTTATTTATAAAGAAAACTGGTCAAAACTATAGTAATTAATACATACGATTTTATACGTAGCTTTATAATAACAAAAAAATATCGTATCTTTAACATACGATTATTTACGCTGCTTATTAAATTAACACTTGTATCGTATGTGATACATACGGTATGTTACGTAGATTTTCTGGGTAGGTTAATAAACGTATGTGCTACTTGCGATTATTTACGTTGATATTTTTTTGCTATTTTTTGAACATACAATTATTTACGTCGCTCTTTTAAAAAAAATAACATAACTTATGTTTTTTCTTTTTGTATCTTAGACTCTCCGCTACCGGAAGCTGCTGATTTAACTGAAATTAACGCTCTCTCTGTTATGCTTCATGATGATTTGACCGAAATGCCGTCTATTTCTACTATCAGTCATGATGGTAAGTCTTATTCTGCCACATATTTTTCCTGTACATGTTAAATATTAGGGTAAATTAAACTGAATAAAATTATGTTTTTATTTTTTTCAGTCGATGAATTGATCGAAACCGTCAACGAGTCTACAATAAATAATAATCACGTTTCTGATACCGTAAATGTTAACTCCCAGTTTGGTGACTTCATTGACAATATAGAAAATATGCCTATTCATTCTGATGTTAGCCCGAGATCACCGAGTACGCCACATCCGTTATCTCCTCTTTGTTCCATAAACCATTTAGATATAGATTGCACTAATGATTTTTGCCCATATTTTATTGGCAATCCCATAAGGGAACCACTGTCCCAACTTTCTTTTTGTTCTGGGTTTAGCACACCGCAAGCTAATACACCGACGTCATTCACTTTAAGCGATGCTTCGACCTCTAAGAGGAAAACTAATATAAGAAAAGATAAGGGCAATGTCAGAAAAAGGCATGAGATTGAGTGGATAGACAGGAAAAGAAAGACACTAAAAATCTAGGAAAGGAGTACATAAGTAGAAAAGGTGTAAGGCAACCAAAAAAAAGTATGAAGTCACCGTGTAAATGCCGCATGAAGTGTTCCGAAAAGATATCAAATTATCAAAGAAAAAAGATTTTTAAAGCTTTCTGGAAACTCGGAGACCATCAGAAACAATGGACATATGTGTCTAATTTAGTTAGCCAGAACCATAAGAGAAGGGTTTTTGTTGACACACAATCTCGACGTAAATATACTCTTAAATATAGTTTACCTCTTCCTAACAATGAACAAGAACAAGCAAATCGTCTGAATGTCTGCAAGAAACAATTTCTTGCGACATTGGCGATAAGCGAGCAATTTGTTTACACAGCCATTCAAAAAACCGATCCAGCAACAGGCACTGTTACAACTGACGACCGTGGGAAACACAGTAACCATCGCATAATTACAGAAGCTGTCAAGAAAAGTGTGTGCGATCATATTAGATGTTTACAGCCGGTAGAAGCTCACTATGTTAGAAAAGACACCTCCAGACTGTACTTAGACTCTGATTTAAAATTTCATAAGTTATTTGTTATGTACAATGAATGGTTTGATCCTAATAAGTATCAAAGCAAAGCTCTAATGGAACGACACTACAAGACTGTTGTTAATGACAATTTCAAGTTGAGCTTTTTCGTACCGAAAAAAGACCAATGTGACATTTGTCATATATACACAAACATTGAATCCATTACACTTACCTTGGACAGATTGTTCAGTTAGGTAGGTCCAACTTCGAGAAAGAGGTCGCCCGAAGAATACAACTCGGATGGGCAGCGTTTGGGAAGCTACGTGATATCTTTTCATCGAGAATCCCACAGTGTCTCAAGACAAGGGTGTTTAACCAGTGTGTGTTGCCAGTGATGACATATGGCTCTGAAACGTGGTCTCTGACTGCTGGCCTTTTAGAGAGACTAAGAGTCACTCAACGAGCGATGGAAAGAGCTATGCTCGGAGTTTCTTTGCGGAATAAAATCCGGAACATGGATATTCGGCGAAGAACCAAAGTCACCGACATAGCTCATAAAATTTGCAAGTTGAAGTGGCAATGGGCAGGCCACATCGCTCGTAGAACTGACAACCGATGGGGAAGAAAAGTTCTCGAGTGGCGACCACGGACCGGAAGACGCAGCGTAGGTAGGCCTCCCACTAGGTGGACCGACGACATCGTGAGGGTCGCGGGCAACCGATGGATGCAAGTGGCGAATTGTCGTTCGGCGTGGCGGTCTAAGGGGGAGGCCTATGTTCAGCAGTGGACGTTTTCCGGCTGATGATGATGATGATGATTATTTTAGAAATAAGGAAGATATTTTGTTTTGTTTTCGAAGAGATTTAACTACTATACTTAATATACCACAGAGTGGTAGTAAATACCTACTATTATATATGAAGAAGTAACAGGATTTTATTTGTTTTTATTGAATGTGTATTCCATGCATGGCCTTGGTTTGTTTTGTTGTACTTCTTTTTTTTCATGTATAATGATTATTATATTTTGTTACGCAAATACAATTTTGTTAATTTTATGTTTTGTTATGTTTGTAGGTATATTACCAAACCTATAAAGGCCAGATCTACTTATATTTTATAAGATCTTTTCATATCCTTTTACCAATTAATGTGAACAAATTTTCTTATGAGTAAATAAATTCATTTTTATTTTCTACATTAAAATGTCGTGTTAGTTTTTATTCCGTCCCCTAGTAAAATGTAGGTGACACACAAAGTAAAATATGGTATGTGTAACATAAGTGCAAAAAGATCTACTGAGTACCCAATTATAGAGGTGTAAGTAATACATACGATTTTTAAGATTAAGTAATTTACGATGTACAAAAACGTTTGTTTTAGTTACGATATTTTACCGCTATTAACATTCGCTGTAAATTATCTTATCAAACATATCATTATAAGTTGGTTATTTATTTTCAAATCATTATGAAACTCAATATTTTATTTAGTTATACTGAAAAATTCAAATCCATAGCTTAAAAACCAACGCGACCATTAACATAAACATCTTAAAACGGCTGCTCTGTAAATTATGCTATTTCAACATACGATACTTTACGTAGGAGCCATCGATATGTTGGCCAGACTTAATACCTATACAACAAAAAAAAAATCATTTAAATCCGTCCAGTAGTTCCGAAGATTAGCGTGTACAAACAAACAGACAAACAGATAAACAGACAAACAGACAAACAGACACACAGACAAACAGACAAACAGACAGATTTTTTTTTTTGGATTCGTGCTCTATTACTGTTTCTTAACCCCCCTCAATTATTATTTTTTCAATATATTCAATGTACAGACACAGTTTTTTTACTGTTTTATTATATGTATATAGAATATAGATGAAAGTTTGTGCTGTGAAATGGTTTCTAAAGTGTGGCCAACGAAAACTGTCCACGCAAAAGAGCGGGAAATTAAAAAAAATCAAGGCATGACAACCCCGGCTACACGCTGCCAAAACGGAGTTGATACTTGTTATTATTCAAGACCGATAAGGGATATTATTTATATCAGTATTTCATATTGTTAGATTACAACCATAAAAATACTATCAAATAATGCCCTAGCAAATCCAGGATATGGTGTTTTTAACTTCTACATGCATTGAAGTCTACATCTCAACTTTCCTGGCACGACATTATTATATCGAAAGGTTGAATAAAAAAAAAGTGTTTTATTTAACGTTTATTTGAGGGAATAGTAACCTTTGACAAGGTTAAGTTACAATAGTTAAATCAACACAATACAGGGGTTAGGAGTCATAATCGAAATCGGATTTTAAGTACTCTACACCTGATACTGTATTGTTTTGTTTCCTCGTCTTTGCCGCTAGTATTACTTAAAAAATAGAAAAACCGTGAAAAAAAATTGTATTATTTTGTAAATAAGTGCAAATGTATCAAGATGTTTCACCTATATGAAAGTTCAGTGATTTGACAATATTGACAGTTCAAAAACATTGCCATATCAAAAGTTTAGAAAATAGGTCGTGGACAGCTTTCGTTGGTCAGACTCTAATTACACTCCAAAAAAAGAAATATGCCATAATATTTCATTTCATTAAGTTAGAATTCAATTTTAGTATGTATTTATTTGTTACCGCATTTTAATATGTAAACAAAAAACCGGGCAAGTGCGAGTTGGACTCGCCCATGAAGGGTTCCGTAGCAGCAAGCATAGATTAGAGATATAATTATATTGAGATTAGTAAGTAATATACACAAACAATAAAAATAACTTTGCTTTTCATAGTATTTGTATGAATAGCAAAGTTATATTTGCGGTTTTTGAAAATGTACTATATCTCAAAAACTGCTAACTGTATCTCATCCAAACCAATTTTCGTTGGTAGTTTTGGTTGAGGTCTACATTATATATTTTTTTTAGTTTTATCATTCTCTTATTTTAGAAGTTACGGGGGGGGGGACACACACTTTTTACCACTTTGGAAGTGTCTCTCGCGCAAACTGTTCAGTTTAGAAAAAAATGATGTTAGTAACCTCAATATCATTTTTAACCGACTTCAAAAAGGAGGAGGTTATCAATTCGACGGTATGTTTTTTTTTTTTTTTTATATATTTGTTACGCGATTACTCCGCCAATTGTGGACCGATTTTTAAAATTCTTTTTTTGTTCGAAAGGAGGTACTTCTGAGGTGGTCCCATAGTCACCAAGTTGGGATCTAATGATTGGATCCTTGAGAAATCGAGGGCAACCCTCGAATTTTATAGGCCGACACACCGTTTTTCGCTAATTTAATGAAGTAATTTAAGTACTTGCGTATGGTAATCATAATTTCATGTAGCTGAGCTGATGATGGAAGGTAGAACTCCTTAATAGTAAGGAGTAGGCATTGACTGATTTAGTTTGAGTTCGCATAACTCTGGAACTACAAGTCCGACTTAAGTAATTCTTTTTTTGTTGTACTAGGTATCATTCAACTTAGGGAATACTGCAAGTTTCATCAAAATCGGTTTAGTAGTTTTTGAGATAGGGAATTTTATTAGCTTATTGTGTACATGAGCGATGTTACTACCGGTGTTATGGATTACAAAATTCTAGTGCACATGCTGTATTTGACAAGAATTCGGGTTGAATATTTAAACTAAAAAGAGTAAAATAAAAACTTTTTCAAAAAAAATGTAACCGCCTTCAAAAACAACCATAAAAAAACCTACAAAATAACTTTTCTTTCGGAAGTCGGTGGCAAAAAAAAGGCAATGAAATAAAGAAAACAAAGACACCGACTTCCGAAAGAAAAGTTATTTTGTAGGTTTTTTTATGGTTGTTTTTGAAGGCGGTTACATTTTTAAAGACCTATTCATAGATACCCCACACGTATGGGTTTGGTGAAAAAAATTTTTTTGAGTTTCAATTCTAAGTATGGGGGGCACCCCCAAAATTTGTTTTGTTTTGATTTTTGTGTAAAAATCCTAATGCGGTTCACATAATACATCTTTCTACCAAGTTTCAACAGGATAGCTCTTATACTTTCGACAAAAAGTGGCTGTGGCATACACGGACAGACAGACAGACAGACAGACAGACAGACAGACAGACATGACGAATCTATAAGGGTTCCGTTTTTGCCATTTGGCTACGGAACCCTAAAAAAGTGTATAATTTGACAACACTGTTGGTGTTGCCATGGGTATAATTTTTTTTACCCATTATTTAAACTATAAATACTTTTTTTTTTTGGGTGGCAATATCATCAAATGAGTCCTCCCGCCCTGGGTGGGGCGTGAGGGACTGTCAGACTCTTACTGACTAAAATCCACCCGTGTTCCGTCGGATGCCCTTTACGTTCCGGGGCCACGGTATCTTGGATTAAGAAAAATCCGACCCCGGCAGGCATTTGGCCCCATAAGGGGCCCCGTCGGTGACGCGTGAAACACGACGCGCCACCGACCCGGGCTTGGTCTTTGGTCGAACGGCGAGCATTACTCACCGTCCCATTACACACCGTCCGCAAGCCCGCTCCGCCGCTGTGCCCTCTGCTGTTCAGAGGGACACGCCCGCATCTCAGGGTGCACCGGCCCGAAAAACTGGTCTTCCCCCCGGACGTATCCGAGAGGGAACTCCAGTCCACGGGCGCACGTGGAGGTTTCCTGTCTTAGCACCCCAACTATAAATACTTAAAAAAAAAAAAAAAAAAGAAATGAGGAATGAAAAAAGAGTTTTATTTACTTAGACAATGATTGTTTTTATAAGTGTTAACCGCATTGGCTCAATTACTGAATTCAGAACGCTTTGTCCATTGTTTCAGACTCAGACTCAATAAGAACTCTTGAGTCAGATTAAGAGTCAAACTTAAAGTCAGACTCAAGGTCAAATACAGAGTCAGACTCGGTGAGACTCAGTCAGATTCGGTCAGACTCGGTTAGACTCGGTCAGACTCCGACAAACTCGGTCAGACTCGGTCGTATTCTGTCAGACTCGGTCGTCCTCGTATTCTGTCAGACTCGGTCAGACTCGGTCAGAATCGGTAAGACTCAGTCAGACTCGGTCAGACTTGGTCAGACTCTGTCAGACTCGGTCAGACTCGGTAAGACACGGCTAGACACGGTCAGATTCTGTCAGACTCTGTCAGACTTGGTATGACACGGCTAGACACGGTCAGATTCGGTCACTCGGTCAGACTCAGACAGACTACAGTTTGGGCTACTTGAGCTACATCTGATGACTACCTATCTATACATATAATACACCGTGACTTTTTAGTCGTCTTACAAAAGTCGTCCACTTAATGTATCCGACCTAAAACACCTCTAGGCGAGTTTATTTTTTTTTAAATCGTTAATAATAATTTTTATTTTTAATAAATAAGTACATTAGAAATATGAAACACCCTGTTAAAATGTTTACGTATCAATCTGTAGAGTGTATCTACCCAACGCAATAGTCGGGTAGATCATTCCATTTCCATTTTCTATGAGACAAGGGCGTTTCTAACTACGCCTTGTGTCATAATAACCAATTAAAGTTTTATGATTAAATTTTTCAAATCTCTTAAATACATATTTTTTTATTAAAAACGTGTTCTAGTCATTGGATACATGAACTGGGCTGCTTTTGTAAGACGACTAAAAAGTCACGGTGTATATCTGTAGAAAGGTCAATTCTGTACATTGAAAATATTGAAAAAATAAATAGCGGGGGGTGTTGCTGGATCGATACCAAACCCAAATATGTGATTAAAAAATTTTTTGTCTGTCTGTCTGTCTGTCTGTCTGTCTGTATATGCAGGCATCACGTGAAAACTAACGGTTCGATTTCGATAAAACTTGGTATAATTATACCTTATTATCCTGGGCATAAAATAGGATACTTTTTATCCTGGAAAAATACGTAGAAAAAAAATCTGTAACAAACCTTATTATGGAACCACTGGCGACACCTATTATCAAGTAGAACATTACGCCACGCCTGCCTCCATTGATTTCTAAAAAAGGTTCCACCACTCACCACTAGATGGCGTTGTGCCTATGACGCGCATTTCTGAATCGCGGTGTTAAGATTCTCCGAGAGTTAATGACTACCGCGACTTTATTATTTTTCTGTGTGACTTAACTAGCAGTGCACTTGCGGGCTGCGTCCTAATTGGAATAGCTACATAAGACTCGGCTACTAAGTTTTATCATAAAGTTTAACAGTAATTCAATTCTGTTATTTTTGGTTTAGAGGACCAAAAACCCCTGCCTTCGTCCTCCCTGGGAAAAGGTGGTCGGGACTTGTCCTATTGTATATATATAATTTGTACGTTGTGGACAATAAATCTTTGTCAAGAAACCGAACTTCTCTTCGTGCCGGCAACGGTGACTAACATCCCTTAAAAATCTTATTTTTCAGTTTTATTCATAGACGTTGTTCTGTAGAACCGCGAACACACGTTGCATTACCCGCAGTGGATTCAGCGCCGTAACCTGTAGCGCCGAAAGTCGGATTTGGCTTGAACCGTTTGCGGCACACGCGGGCCACGCCTCCCCGACTCCTATATAAGGAGCCGCGTTCCGCGCCGCGCGATCCATATAAATTCTGAATTTTGATGCGAGCGGACGTGTCCAGTGTGGCGAGCGGTCGTCCGTGGAATTAATATTGTATGCGTGTAATTTCAAACCGTGCTTTTCAGCGCGACCTTTTTGATTACTGTTCCGATCAGTTATTTGTAAATACAAGGTCGGAATTACTATGAAAAAAAATACTTACTACAGAACGCGAGCTCAACAGCAGTAGCTCAATAGATCTCCTTAATTATTATAGGCTTAGCCGTATTTGGGTCCAATAGATATTTATAAGATGTCATTGTCAGAGTTACTCAAAATGGAGAAATAAACCATCCACGCGAAGACCGACATCCGCGCGGACGGAGTCGCGGGCGGAAGCTAGTATCATAATAAGATACATTTTACAAACAATAAATTAACTTACAAGCACTTATTACAAAAATTCCGAACATGATAATCTATAACATAAAAATGAATCGCTGAATTTGTTGCTAAGCGATAAAGTCGCACATGTGACAAAATACACAAATTAAAGAAATAACGTTAAAACTCATCAATAGTATTGGTAAAAATCATGTCATTACTGTTGATGATATATTTTACGCTGAACGTAAAATAATGAAAATCTCCCACATTTAAATTTCCACCCTCTGGGATGGTCGATGCTGAGTCAGAGTTTACTGTCCTGGAACCAAGAGTTAAGTTCTCAGCTGCGGACATAGCTAAGACCATAAGGTGTATGACCAGAGGTAAGTCTCCAGGACATGACGGACTCAGCATCGAGCACCTACAGCACGCTGGTCCCCATCTGCCACGTGTTTTGGCTATGCTGTTCACGTTCTGCCTTCGCCACTCGTACGTACCGGATGAGCTGATGAGAACGGTCGTAGTACCAATTGTTAAAAATAAAACAGGAGACATTTCTGATAAAAACAATTACAGACCGATCTCATTGGCGACAGTCATCGCGAAGGAATTTGACAGCATGCTTAATGCTCAGTTAAATAATTCAATATCTTTGCATGACCAGTTTGGGTTCAGACCCAAACTATCCACTGACACTGCTATACTGAGTTTAAAGCATGCTGTCAGATACTACACGGATCGGAGTACGCCAGTATACGCCTGCTTCCTCGATCTGTCCAGAGCGTTTGACCTGGTCTCATATAAAGTGCTGTGGAAGAAGTTGCTTGATAGGCACGTTGCGCCTGAAGTAGTTAAAATACTCCGGCACTGGTATGGGAACCAGGTTAATAATGTTAGATGGTCGGGGGCTCTGTCGGACTCGTACAGGTTGGAGTGCGGGGTGAGGCAGGGAGGGTTGAGCTCACCAACGCTCTTCAATCTGTATATCGATGGACTTATTGCTGAGCTCAGCAGCCGCCATGTCGGATGTCATGTTGATGATGTTTGCTTTAACAACATCAGCTATGCTGATGATATGGTGCTGCTGAGCGCATCAATAGGGGGACTCAGAGAACTAATAAGGATTTGCGAAACGTATGCTCATACACATGGCCTAAAATACAGTGTTAAGAAGAGCGAACTTATGGTTTTCTGTGTAGGTTCCAAGTGTCCGGCGGAGGTTCCACCAGTAAGGCTATGTGGGGTGCCTTTGGAGCGGGTACATAAATTTAAATATCTGGGCCATATTGTTACGTCCGACCTGAAGGATGACGCTGATATTGAGCGAGAAAGGAGGGCGTTGTCGGTGAGGGCGAATATGATTGCCCGCAGGTTTGCTCGCAGCTCCAAGGATGTGAAGATCACCTTGTTTCGAGCCTACTGCACATATTTTTATACGAGCAGTCTGTGGGTGTCATATATTTTGCAGAAATCCTACAGCGCTCTCCGCGTTCAATACAATAACGCGCTAAGGGCACTGTTGCGGCTGCCTCGCTTCTGCAGCGCATCGGGAATGTTCGCAAACGTCCGTATTGACTGTTTTTATACCAGCATGCGCAAGAGGGCGACCTCGATAGCGAGTAGAGTGCGGGGCAGCGGCAACAGTCTTCTTACCGTTGTTGCCAACAGGTTGGACGGGCCTTTTATGCAGCATTGGCAGGCCTTACATGCACCCGTATATCAGGCGTGGGGCAGGTAAATCTGTATTTATTTATTTTTGTACGAGTATATTATCTAAAAATTTTATTTCATTTTACCTGTTGACATTAATTTTATTTTATTTTAGTTTTTATTTGGTTCTGACATGTTAATAATTTTAATTCGCAATTTTCAATTTATTACTTGACATTTTATTTTATTTAGATTCTGACATGTTAATTATTTCACAAATTTTAATGTTTAATTCGCAATGGTTTATTTATTAGTTGACATTTTATTTAATTTTTATTTGAATATTTATTTGGTTTTGAATTTTATTTTAGAATATATTAATTTGATTGTATGTAATATGGACTACCATTGTCTGAAATAAAAATAAATTATTATTATTATTATTAAAGGGTAAATCTCCGCAACTGGTATTACTCGCACATTGCACACAAACGCAAATCCCATACGTAATACACTCCCGAGCGTGGCGTTCACTCACACATTTATAGTAAAGTGGCTTCACTTAAAACGTTCCGTTTTGTTTCGAACACGGAATCTGGACATTTTTTAATCTAAGGTTTTATTAATCAGATAAGCTTTCAATCGAGTCTACCGTACCCCTTGACGAAATTATTAATATAGAAATCATAGTACTTACTTGGCATCATTATATATGTGCCATACCCCGCTGTACGGATGCTTGCAGTACGCCGTGTAGTGACCCGAGTCTACAGTTCCTGAAATAGAGACCAACATTTTTAAAATCATTTTTTTTATTACACAAGGATCCATTGTTAGCAGAGAGAGAGCTGAGGTGGCCCAGTGGTATTGACCCCGACCCATGAGTTGTAGGTTCTGGGTTCGAACCCAGCCAGGCGCATTACTTTGTGTAATTAATTTCATTACCACTAATCTCAAAACGGTGAAAGAAAACATAGTGAGGAAATCGGCATGTCCTAGAACCAAAACTTCAACATCTACCAACCCGCACTGGGCCCGCGTGGTGGATTATGGCCTACTCCCTCTCACAGAGAGGAGGCTTGTGTCCCAGCAGTGGGAACATTTTCGGACTGATGATGATACACCTTTAAGTACTAGAGTCAGTCAGTGCGACTTGAGGGTAAATGCGACGGAGTGGGAAGCGGTCGCCTCCTTCTGCGAAGCAGTCATGCTCGCGATTTCTCGCCATCGAGTGACTCGCCGTCCGATCAAGGACCTTGCCCGGGTTGACAACGGGTAGTGTTTTACGCACGCCTCATAACAAACTGACGGAGCCTCCATAGTCTCTACGGAAACATGTCTAAGTTGGTTTGTAGAAACTGGCGGCTTACCATGACTACTACAGTACTACTATTAAGTATTCTGTGCCATGACGTCTTAAAGCCAAAGTAGTTCCATTGTGGGAACAAGATGGCGCTAGACTGTCTTTAACAAAGCTGAACTACTAGGTCTCTGAAGTCCACAAGGTTACCTGAGTGGTTGCTGACGGCGTATAAGTCGTAGACGGCGGGAGTGCCGCGTGTGGCGGCGTACGGTGACAGGTCCAAGTTAGTAAGTGGAAACTCCACTAACACGTTCAACTTTATAGGAAATCCTTCCGTCGTCGCAGAGAATCTGGAATGAAAATAAAGGAAATCTTCTATACATATAATAAAACAGTTAAAAAACTGTGTCTGTACATTGAATATATTAAAAAAAACTTTTTCAAAAAAGTAACCGACTTCAAAAACAACAACAAAACAAAAAAGGGTGAAATAACCTAATTAATAACTTCTTTCGGATGTCGGTGGCTTTATTTTTTATTTCATTGATTTTTATTAGCCACCGACTTCCGAAAGATGTTATTAATTATAATAATAATATAAAAATATTCCACAACTATCACACAACGCCATCTAGTCCCAAGCTAAGCAGAGCTTGTGTTATGGGTACTAGACAACTGATAAACTTATTTATATATTTCTAAATATATAAGTATTGACAGGCCTGTTGGTCTAGTGGTTAGTGACCCTGACTGCTATGCCGGAGGTCGTGGGTTCGATTCCCACCCAGGACAAATGTTTGTGTGATGAGCACGATCATTTGTTCTGTGTCTGGGTGTAATTTATCTATAATATGTATGTATTTAGAAATATATAAGTATGTTTATCAGTTGTCTAGTACCCATAACACAAGCTCTGCTTAGCTTGGGACTAGATGGCGTTGTGTGATAGTTGTGGAATATTATTATTATTATTATTATTATTTCGTTTATTCACTTATCTTACAAATTATTACATTTTTAAATATTTTACATAAAAAAAAACAAAACCATATAAAACATTTAAAAATATAAAAATAGAAGTCCGCCGGTGTGGGAGCAGGGTCCAAGCTACCGGTGGTTAGGGCTCCAGAGACAGGAACCTCCTCACAATGCAAGCCGTATCGAGGAGAACTGCCTTCTGAATCAGGCCCTTGATCCAACCCCCTAATGAGAGCCTCGAAAGATGTTCGTCGAGGCTCTTTGCCATCAGGCCATTGGCAGTAACGACAATCGGCACAATGATAGCCGAGCTCACATTCCACATGTCGACAACCTCGCGCGCTAGGTCGATATATTTGATTTGTTTATCTTTCTCAGCCTTCACGAGGTTCTCGTCATGTGGGATGGTAACATCGATTATCATTGCGCGGCGCGCTGATCTGTCTATCACTACTATGTCAGGCTTATTGGCCACAATAGTCCTATCAGTAATGATAGGCAGATCCCAGTACAACGTGACATGGTCTTTCTCGAGAACTGGGTCGGGCACATACTTGTAATACGGTACCTCAGATTCCACAAGTTTGTATTTCAACGCAAGTTGCTGGTGGATGATTCTGGCTACTAGGTTGTGCCTGTGCAAGTACTCGCCGTTAGCAAGACGAGAACAACCAGAGATAATATGTCTAATGGATTCACCTGGACGATGGCATGCCCGACACACGTCAATCGTCCCATCCTTTATAATATGTCTCCGGTAGTTGTTCGTCAAGATAACTTCGTCCATAATCGCACAGACAAAACCTTCAGTTTCCCCGAAGAGGTCACCGAAACGTAGCCAGGACACGGACGCTTGAAAATCTACATCGGGCTCATGAAGGGCCCGGTAGAAGCGTCCGTGTAGCTCCTTGCTTTGCCATACCTCCCTGCGGTCTTCGGTACTGAGTATCACAGGTTTGTGCCAGTTCTCTTTAGCCATGGACAGCGGGGTGAGTCCCTTGTCCACTGTGACCACATCTCGGTGCATACCCACTTCCATTTTCAAAAAATATTCTCTGAGACTGCACACCTCACGGTTGTGGAGGGTCTTAGCATTTAAAAAGCCTCGACCCCCGCATTTCCGCGGGATGTACAGCCTCATCACCGATGATCGTGGGTGATGCATCCGATTTGCAGTCAACAGCGTACGGACTCGTCTATCCAAGGCGTCGAGTTCAGTTTGAGTCCATTTGAGTATGCCGAAAGAGTACATTAAAACCGGCATGACCCAACCGTTGAAGGCGCGCACCTTGTTTCCGCCTGAAAGAAGGCTATTTAAAACCTTTTTCAGGCGTCCAAAGAAGCGGTCCCTCAACGATTGTTTCACGTCCGGTACATTAATGCCTAACGCTTCCGACATACCCAAATACTTGTAGGTCTCGGATGAGGAAAGTGATCTAAGGTGTATGGAATCTGAAAGCTGAATCCCTTCAGATTCCATAATCTCCCCTCGCTTTACATGCATGACTGCACATTTGTCCACACCAAATTCCATCCTGATGGCACTACTAAAAGTTGTTACCTTCAGTAGCTCCATCAGTTGCAATTTGCTGGGGGCAAAGAGTTTCAGATCATCCATGTATAGAAGGTGAGATATGACCTGACCACTTCTCCTCAACCGATAGCCCAAACCTGAATCCTCCAGCAATGTGCTTAGAGGATTCAGAGCTAAGCAGAACCAAAGTGGACTCAGACTGTCGCCCTGGAAAATTCCCCGTTTAATCCATACAGGTTCATCACTCGCCTGGATCTGTCGACATCCCGGATAGCGAAGGACTGTTCTGCATTGCCCCATACATGACTCAAGAAAGGCGCGTAGAGTTGCGTCTATTTTGTACAACTCCAGTACCCTTATGAGCCACGTATGTGGCACTGAGTCGTAGGCCTTCTTATAATCTATCCAGCATGTGGACAGATCCCTGCGAGATCGACGAACCTGTTGGCTAATGGCCATGTCTATGAGGAGTAGCTCCTTAGTACCACGGGACCCGTTCCTACACCCATTTTGAGAGCTAGACATAATGCTGTTTTGGTCAATGTGTGTTGTAATTTTTGCTCTCAAAATGGATGTAAGAAGTTTATAGATGGTCGATAAACATGTGATCGGTCTATAATTCTTGGGTTCCGCGGTACTACCAGCCTTATGAAGCAGGTGGGTAATACCAACTGTTAGAAACTGTGGAAGCGACCCAGACTCTAAAGCCAATTGGAATTGAGATGCCAAACAAGCGTGTGAAGTACTTAGCCATTTAATCCAAAAATTGTGCAGTCCGTCCGCTCCTGGGGATTTCCAGTTCGGTTGCGGACGGACTGCTCTGGCTAAATCTAAAGGCGTTATTGATAATTTTTCCATTTCTGGAATACTTTCACACACTCGTTCAACATCTCGCATCCAGTCAGCCTCAACATGACAGACGGGTACCGACCAGATGTTGCGCCAGAATGAGTTCGTGGCGTTATCATCCGGGCGGCACACGTCAGCCGTGTTTTGTTCAGGTCGCTCCCATGCTCTATATACCCACCTTTCATCACATTGGAACATGCGATTCTGCGAGTATCGATCAACCCGCCGCTTGTACCGCCGAATACGGCTCGCCCACGCACAAACTTTCTGCTTCAGGAAGTCGATGCGCTCCGTGACGCGGGACATATATTCTTGAGGGCTGATATCAGTCCCCGAGAATGCCCGCCTCACAAAGCGCATTACACGTGGTCGTGTATTGCCCTCCCTGAAGCAGTATAGTTTGCCGATGAGTACCCTGGCCCCATCAATACGACGCTCGATCCTGCTCTGCCAAGCTGGCACTGCTGGTTTTGGTCGTTTAGCTTCGTCACAAATTGGGAACTTGACGTTAGCTAAACGACATGCCGCAACAGCCCCACAGTACAGGATCGAATGTGTATCAATGAGGTTCTCGCTACTCTCGAATAAATTCTTGAGTTGCGAGTTCAAGGCACACACCAGCGCCCTATTTTTCTTGTGCATGGGTAAACGTGGTAGACGGGGCCTAAGTTCGGTAGGAGTAGATCGAAACTCCCGAAGCGCATCCTCCAATGCGCACCTCAATCGGACGTTGCACTGGCTACTTACCGTGGCAACCGTATCATCTTCCTCCACAGCAGGAAAAGGGTTAGATCGCGGCGGAACTGTGTCAACAGTTGACACAGCCACCATTGTTGGTAACGGGATTGAGATGATACGGTTGCTCAGTACTCTCTCTCTATCAAGTGCGTCGTCATCCAACATATGATTACGTTGTATGACCCGCACCTGATCCGAAAGTCGTTGGGCCGAGACGTTAATAGTTGGTTCAAGATCCTGAAATAGAGACAGCATCCTGACACGGTACGCAGTGAGGTTAGTTCCCCCCTCTGTAGACCCGTAGTATGCGCGCATGACGTTTTCATTTATGGACCGAGTCCATCGCATGCGCTGCACACAACCACCGGCAGCGGGGACCCGGCTCGGGGCCGGTTGGCCCCTAAGTCCCAGGCTCCTTGGTGGCCGGCCTCTCCCCTGCCGACGAACAGGTGTTGGCGACGTCGGCGGGGAGAAATATTCGTCGCTCGAGCTCGACGCAACTGCCGCTGCCGGTGATGCAGGTGACCCGGTGTCCGGCGGCGGCGAGGCGGAACTGAGCGACGACTCCGGGGGTGGTAGGCGTGCGCGTTTTCTGGCTCTAGTTAACATCTACACTAGCAAACCTTTTCTTTTTTCTTCCATCTGAGTTCATTCCCATAATTATTTTCATTTTGTATTGGTGACATTTATGTCAAGTCTGTCATACACATTTTTAACCGACTTCAAAAAAAGGAGGAGGTTCTCAATTCGTCGGAATCTTTTTTTTTTTTTTTTTTATGTATGTTCCCCGATTTCTCGAAGACGCCTGGACCGATTTGGAAAATTTTTCTTTTGTTTGAAAGGGTATACTTTCCAATTGGTCCCATGATCATCAGGTCAGGATCTGATGATGGAATCCCAGGGAAATCGAGGGCAACCTTCAAATTTTATAGGCACATAGTACCACTTTCAAATATTTTCTAAAGCTGTTCAAGTATTTGCATCTGATAATCATCATCTCAGGTGGATGAGCTGATGATGGAAGGTACAACTCCTCAACGGCTTGGAGTAGGCATCGACTGATTTAGTTTGTGTTCGCATATCTCTGGAACTACAAGTCCGATTTAAGTAATTCTTTTTTTGTTGTACTAAGTACTGTTTAATTTACGGAATACTGCAAGTTTCATCAAAATCGGTTCAGTAGTTTTTGAGATAGGGAATTTTCTTCTAAAATATTTGTATGTTGCTGGATTTTTGATGTTTTTTACTATTGTTAGAGTTTTGTTATTAAATATTTGTATTTCTTTGGATGAATACTAATAAAATATGGTATAAACTTATATAAAACGGGTGGAGGAAAATTCGGTTTGCAGCTGACATTGGGTGTTGCCAGTTTTTATTATTATTATTAAATACATACATATTATAGATAAATTACACCCAGACACAGAACAAATGATCGTGCTCATCACAAAAACATTTGTCCTGGGTGGGAATCGAACCCACGACCTCCGGCATAGCAGTCAGGGTCACTAACCACTAGACCAACAGGCCAGTCATAAATTAGGTCAGTCATTAATTAGGTTATTTCACCCTTTTTGTTTTGTTGTTGTTTTTGAAGTCGGTTACTTTTTTGAAAAAGTTTTTATTTTACCCTTTTTAGTTTATTTATTAAATAGTCAACCCAAAATCTTGTAAAATACAAAATTTTCTTACATATATGCACTAATCTTGTAATCCGTCACAACATAAAAAATCCATATCTCTAAAACTACTGAACCGACTTTGATGAAACTTGCAGTGTACCCTAAGTTGAACAATACCTAGTACAACAAAAAAAGAATTACTTAAATTGAACTTGTAGTTCCGGAGATATGCGTGCACAAACATAAAAACATACATACATACACTTGTGTTTGGCACATTTGTTCAGACGCTGATATAGACTAACATATATGAAAACTGGGCAGTTCTGATAATATTACATACATACGGGTCGAATTGATAACCTCCTTTTTTTTGAAGTCGGTAAAAAAAAATTCAAATCCGTTCAGTAGTTCCGAAGATTAGCGTGTACAAACAGACAAACAGACAGAATTTTTTTACCGACTTCAAAAAAAGGAGGTTATCAATTCGACCCGTATGTAGACTATCAGCGTCTGAACAAATATGCCAAATTTCATAAGCGTATGTAGGTATGTATGAATGTATGTTTTTATGTTTGTGCGCGCATATCTCTGGAACTACAAGTTCGATTTAAGTAATTCTTTTTTTGTTGTACTAGGTATTGTTCAACTTAGGGTACACTGCAAGTTTCATCAAAATCGGTTCAGTAGTTTTAGAGATATGATTTTTTTTATGTTGTGACGGATTACAAGATTAGTGCATTTATACAAGAAAAATTTTGTATTTTACAAGAATTTGGGTTGAATATTTAATAAATAAACTAAAAAGGGTAAAATAAAAACTTTTTTCAAAAAGTAACCGACTTCAAAAACAACAACAAAATAAAAAAGGGTGAAATAACCTAATTAATAACTTCTTTCGGAAGTCGGTGGCTTTATAATATACAGTGGTGGTCACATAATTAAAGAGACCCTTGATGTTGACCACATACAACGATATAAATGATATTTAGAGAACCAAGATAGGTTTCAATTCCATTTTAATTGTCATTTTGTGTACACTGAAGTCGTATATTTTTAAATGAAAACAGTATATAAGTTATAATAACAAGAGTTTAGTCATAATTCCTGTTTCAAATGTAATACAAACTTTCTTGTACATTTTCCGCTGGTCACGTAATTAAAGACAGTGGGTATTTCAATAACTTTTTTTTAAAAGGAGCACTTATTTTTACCATAATGCCACGAATTTTCGTCACAGCAAAAAATAACTCTATTTTGATCTTCCTTTAAGTTTCATTGTGAAATTTAAATTCAATTAGTATGTAAGATAAAACAGAAGTTATGATCCTTCTGCCAGCAAGATGATTCTCAATTTTTATGACAAAGCTTGGTCATAAAATAAAATTGCAGATCACTTGCGATGTTCTAAAGAAATGGTTATGAACGCCATCTGGCATTTTAAGAAGTTCAATACTACGGGATATGTGCCTAGGAAACCTAGAACTCGAAAAACAACCCAAAGAGAAGACTCAAGAATAGCATTGTTGGCTAAAAAATACCCATTCAAAGGATCAGAAGTGAATTGCTTAGAAGTATTTGGTGCAGAGGGGTCTAGAGGAGTGTCTGCAAGAACGATTAGAAGGCGATTCTGTGAGCTAATCTTGTTTGGAAGAATTTCTCATAAGATCTCACTTTTGAAGTAAGAAAATATGAGAACAAGATTTCAATATGCCAAAAAATATGCATACTGGACAAAACGACAGTGGTAAAATATGCTTTTTTTTGCGACGAAACTAAAATTAAAATGGATAACTCTGATGAAACAGTTTAAATGAGGTGACATCCTAAAAAAATTGATCCATAATGCACAAAGAGAACAGTCAAATATGGAGGGGTAATATTGCAGTTTAGGAATATTTTTCTGGTCACAGTGTGGGACCTATAAAAAAAATATTAGGTAACATGGATACATTTCAATATAAGAATATTTTAGAACACAGCATGATATTTAATGCCGAGGTTCATTTGCCAGTGATATGAACTTTTCAACATGATAACGATCCCAAGCACACTTCAGCAATGTTCAAAGAATTTCTTAGAAGCCAATCAGTAACAGTTTTAGATTAGCCACCGTACAGTCCCGAAATTAACCTGGTCGAAAACTTGTTGTCCCATGTGAAGAAAATAGTTGCATAAAACGTACAAGTATTGTACATCAACATAACACGGCATTTAAAAAAGCATGGGAGTAGATTTTGATTGAAACCTGCAAGAATTTGATCGCTTCAATGCCTAAACGGTGTCGGGCTGTTGTTGCTGCTAAAGGACATGCGACAAAATATTAAAAACATGGTTTTATGTTTTTATTATACATCTAAAACTAATTATAATTAAGTTCATTCCAAGTTTTGTAATATTTATTTTTTTATACTTACATAATTTGTGTGTCTTTAATTAGATGGCCAAGTCTTTCTATTAGTTTGAACTGCTTGCAATAAACAAACTTGATAAAAATGTAAAATACGACATTTTGATCTCTTTACTTCATTTCAAACCTTTCACAATAACCGCTACAATAATTTAAATTATATCGCGCAAGGTCCTATTGCATTATAATAAAAAATATAGGGTAGGTAACTTTGAAAAAATTATATCCTGTAAGTGTCTTTAATTATGTGACCACCACTGTATATATGCTTTATATAATTATATGCTTTATAAGTCGGCGACTGTAATCTACCACGCGGGCCCAGTGCGGATTGGTAGATGTCACATGTCTTCGAATTTTTGGTTTTAGGGCATGCCGGTTTCCTCACGATGTTTTCCTTCACCGTTTTGAGAGCAGTGGTGATGAAATAAATTACACAAAGTAATGCGCCTGACGGGGTTCGAACCCACGACCTACTACTCGTAAGTCGAGGCCGATACCACTGGGCCACCACTGCTCTTTGAGAGTCAAATAAAGAGTAATAAATACCTCTTAAGGTGTATAACGAGCACCTCTGGCATCTTCTGGATGGAAAAACACTTCGTGTGCTTTCTTTTTATTTTGCAGTTTGAGCAAGTCTGAAACAATAACGTAGGTATATTAATTTTAGAGTAAATTTTATTGTTTAAATTTTATTAAATTTGTGCAACAAGAGAGCAAAGTCGTTTTTTGCTGCGAGTGCTGATTTTGAATCCTGAGTGTGGCGAGGGATTCATAGGCACGAGATGCAAAAAACTTTGCTCTTGTGTAACACACATAACTTTTCACTTCAGCAACGAGAACACTTTAGGAGATAAAATAATAAATAGGAATAGATTGAAATAACTATTAACTTATTCAACTCTTTACGCCAGCCACGAAATTTTATTCCCGCTCTTTTATTTAAATTAAGGCGTGTTCGGAAATTATGGCACCCATGATATTTTATTATTCAAAATATTTACGTAACATAATGGAACTAGAAATAAATATTTACAGGTTAATTAAGTATCAGTTTTATTTGCTGTAAATACTTATTTTCGTTCAAATACTACGTATACATATAAGTCAAAAATTCAATAAATTACACTAAGACATAATAATCTTTTTGCAAAATTTCTTTAGTTTGTACAAACCGAGCGTGTTTGTCTTTGAGGTCGAATTCAAAATCGGAATTTCGAAAGGGCTGGTCTTTGTCCCTCTCTCTTTCTAATAGCGCGAAAGAGATGGAGTGTAAATTTTATGGTTCGAATTGTATGATTTACCCAAGGCTGAATAAGATATTCGCGGCTTTCTTAAAACAAAAATCAAAAAGTTACTTTGTCTCACTCAGTGAGCAAAATCACATTTTGCTCACTGATTTCAGGCAGCAAAACCTACATGTTTGAGTTACTGAAGTGAAAATAACTATTATCTAGCTATCTGAAACGAGAAGCTTGTGGCTAAAAGCCGCACAGGCCGATCTTCCAAGTAAAGCCGCGCTTGCCGAGGTTGGTCTGTGGATGGGCGACCGTCTGTCATAGCGAGTTTCCTCCGTGCCTCGGAAAGCACGGCTGTTATTCTCCGCTGTCATTTGTAGATCTTTGACAGTCGTCAATGTTAGGGAGCTTACCCATGACGCGATTCGCGCGATTTTCAATTTCTACTAACTAAAAATGATAATCGACCTTGCTACTACGATATAGTGATGCAATTCGATGGACCTACGTCGTCGTGGCGAGCGTGTTTTGTTTTTCATCTGCTCGTAGATAACCGCACGTTTTATGTGATGTGTCGTAGTAGTAAGGATGATTTTCACTTGTAGTTGGAATCTGTCGAAATGCGTCGCATCGCGTCGTCGGTAAGTTCCTTTAGTCAGAAGCTCTAAAGTCTGACAACCAGTCTTACCATGGGGTATTGTATACCCAGTTACTGGGTTGTGGAGGGCTGATAGTCAGTCGCTGCTTGTAAAATACTGATATTCAGCTGCATCTGGTTCGACTGGAAGCAGACCACAATATAGTTGGGAAAAGGGAGGAATCGTACCGGTTTTGCTTCACCGTCCAGCTCCTCCATATTGGTGAACAGTGTTAAACACTGTTCTATTGTTGTCGTTCCAGGCGGGATCGGCAGGCTGCGAGAAAAAAAAGTCTTGTTATGTATCCATTATTTTTCAATACCATAAATCAGACTGTTTTTTTTTCAAATTATTGATACTATCAACATGCTCATTGTATTATGTTTAGGTAAAGATACAATATGTATTTTCAGACCTCCAGTCGAGTTTGGGCATATATCTCGAAATCAAAAAATCAAATCAAAGCATTTATTTCAAATAAGCCAGTTACAGGCACTTTTGAATTGTCAAAGACAATAAAATATTACTAAATACAAAATTATGGTGCTACAGTCCCAGTCACAAGACATAAAAACTGTGAAAGTACCGTAGATGCCCATTCCAAGAAGTAGATCTCTATGGAGAAGAACGGGCAAGAAACTCCATGGACACTCTTTTTAAATCGCCAAAATTATTACAGAATCTTTGTTACATCATTCATTCTTAGATGGTACATTATGTGAGAACGATGTAGCAAGTTGAAAGTGTCCATAGTAAAATTTAAAATAAAAAGACAATTAATGCAGAAAAAAAAAATCAATAATTAAAATAAACCGTGGCAGCTAAGAGACGACCAGTCCCAAGTGACAGCGCCCGTTCACGAACATGACACGTATATCAGCACCATTCAGCTCACCCATTTTGAAGGGAGCTAAATGATCCGACACACGCGCCACCATCAGCGAGATATTTGAGTGAGCATGACACACTCTCAACTGCCAGGGTCATTCAAATCAACAAGAGACGTAGGTACTCAGTGAATCATAGCTCTGAAGTACATAGTACTCACACAATGTCGGGTATGAAACTTTATAATTCAAAGAAGATTGAATCTATACAATGCAAATACAGTTATACAATCTTCAGCAGCTCCAACAATGGTATTAGGTATACTTTACTACTACACAAATAAGGAATGAAACCGCAAATCAATAACGTAGCACCTTAACCCTACATAAACGCCATCTACTGGCGAATAGCTAAACTAGGTCAATAGATCAGGACGATCGAAGTTCTAAAAAGGTCTGCAAGAGGTCACTATTGGTACAATAAATAATCACCAGCACAAACATTTCTTTGGTCACAGATAATATAATACTAGCTTTGGTTATTCTGAAAAGATGGAAGAGGTAATGGAAACACTCCGTTCAATACAGAGAGAACTTAATGAACAAAAGAAAATGATTTTTAAAAGCGGAGAAGATGTGACAGAAAAAGTAACATTATAACAGTTTCAGAATAAAATACGTGACTCGTAAACCATTGAAACGTTTAATAATCTATACATATAATAAATCTGTAGAAAATTCATTTTTGTACATTAAAGAAATTGAAACAAAAAATAGTCAGCGTGTGAAAAGATAAGTAACAGAACCCATTTCCATCATTTTTGAAATTTTTGTCTGTTTGTCTGTTTGTCGGTTTGTCTGTTTGTCTGTTTGTTTGTGCGCACATCACGTAAAATCTACGAATTCAATGCTGACAATGTTTATATACAAAAATTATACGCAACTCGAGGTTTAACTTAGTTTTTGTTTCATCGAAATCGGTTCAGTCTATCAAAAGTTATTTGAATTTAAAGTGTTTCAGAAGTAAAATACGGTCAGTTCACACCAGTACCCCTAGCACGAATATTTGAAGGTTTCGTCTCGCCACCGTATCGTACCATCGATACAATAACGGCATACAACGAAAGTCGGAAGCACGAAGCACTTTCGAATTAGTACCGAGGGCGCGATACGAAAACGTTGGTGACGTCATACTAACGTAAATAAGGATGAATGTTTCGTTCAGAAACTGGATTTTTGTAAGAAAATTAGTGATTTTAGGGCATTTAAAATTGTAATACTGTTCAATTTATGACGCAATACAAAGGAACTGCAGAAACAGTAATATTCCGTTAGATAATAATTAAAATAATTACTAAAACGTTGTGTTTGATTTGACTGCGTTCCTAAACGAACGTCTGTCATACTGGCACAAATAAAAAGCCATGAAAAAAATTTGATTTAGAAAAAAAGCTTGTGTCATACCTAATGTCTATATTGTCAAATCTGTCCGCTGTCAAGAGGTTTCAAATCAATATTCAATGATTTTGTAGTTATAGTTCGTTATTTTTCTGTAAGCTATTCCAGTAAACTGAGATAACTAAACGGAAGTATTCTTACTGGAGTAAATAAGTAATTGACACCCTGATCAAGAAGGTCTGTTAACCGGTTGAACAGAAGGTCCCCCACAATATTCAATGATGAGACGAGGCTCTCGTTTGGGAATTCGGCGAAGAGCTTGAATTGAAGACAGTACTTCACGATAAGGCTTGCATTATGAAGAAATTCCTATCTTTGAGGTCCTAACTAACTAATTCAACATAACTAATACATTGAACTGTGGTCCATAACAAAATGTTTATTTTGTATTTTTAAGTGTGAATGTTTTAAATCCTTATTAGTCAATGCGAATATGAGTTTGTTTGTTCTTTCACGTTATATTGCTAGACCGATATTGAATAACACAGAGTACCTAAGTGCGGCCAGGAGACGATAATAGGCTAAGGAGCATATTTTGTCATGGTATTTAATGAAAAATGTATTGTAAAAATAAAGAAAAACTTTATGAATGTTCTGTGTTTGATGATTTTATTTATTTTATTATAATAATGACAATAATATCAATCAATGAATCGAGCAATGATTGAGAAGCAACATGATAGATACGGTTGCTAAAAGATCTATGTAATCCTGTCATGTCAAGTGCTTATTTTTTGTGAATTATGGCAGCATAAGTAGAAAGATATCGTCGGTCAATTAGTAAACTTGCCAATCTGCAAATGTCAAACTTTTCAGGAGAGCGAAATAAAGACAAAAATTAGTCCTGTAAATCAGGTTTTATAGGTATCTTTTCATGCTTGTAAATTTATTAGTCAAAAGTGATGTAGTTTAAGTAGATACTGTTAGAATTACAAATTATACATTATTTAAGAAATTAAAGCAGATTGGCCTATTTACCATGTTTAGAATGAGACAAGAAATATAATTTAGATGTGTTCAAGTAGCCAAATTGGTAGATAACTAAATTGACTGCAGTGGAGCATACTATACGTCATACATTTTTTGAAAGTCAACTACCCAAACTGAATTAGGCTATTTTATTTTCTTATGATAAGGCGTTTTTTTATTATAACAATTGTACCTACCGAAAACCGTTATCGTAGATAGTCACCTAGAAAATTCAATCCCGGGATATCGGGACTGTATAGACACAATCCCAGGATCTCGGGATTTTGTTTCAAATGAAAAAGGCGATAAAAAAATCAAAATTGTCGTTTTTATTCAAAGACAGTATTTGAAATAAAGAGTGTGTGTAGACCATTAAACTTATCTAAATCAAAAACTTGTTTATAAAGCTTAATTATTCGAACAATAATAAATTAAACATTTTAAACTATCTGAAAAAAAACGTAGCCTAGGGACGTTCAGGCCAGTTAAATCGATATTTTACAAAAATCTATTTTATCGGTTTTTAAGTTTTAACCCGATTATGAAATATTGATCTTTTAATTTAAACTAAATAGATAGACCGCAACTTCATACTCATTTATTCATCATCATCATCTCAGCCATAGGACGTCCACTGCTGAACATAGGCCTCCCCTTTAGATCTCCACATATACCGGTTGGAAGCGACCTGCATCCAGCGTCTTCCGGCGACCTTTATAAGGTCGTCTGTCCACCTCGTTGGTGGACGTCCTACGCTCCGCTTGCTAGTCCGCAGTCTCCACTCTAGCACTTTTCGACCCCATCGGCCATCTGCTCTGCCAGCAATATGGCCTGCCCATTGCCACTTCAGCTTGCTAATCCGGTGGGCTATATCGGTGACTTTAGTTCGTCTACGGATCTCCTCATTTCGGATTCGATCACGTAGAGAAACACCGAGCATAGCCCTCTCCATAGCTCGCTGAGCGACTTTGAGCTTTGAGATGAGGCCGATAGTGAAAGACCACGTTTCGGTGCCGTAAGTCATCACTGGTAACACACATTGATTGAAGACTTTCGTCTTGAGGCACTGAGGTATGTCGGACGAAAAGACATTGCGTAGCTTCCCGAACGCTGCCCAACCGAGATGGATTCGGCGGTTGACCTCTTTCTCGAAGTTGGACCTACCTAATTGGACTACTTGTCCTAAATAGATATATGAGTCAACAACTTCGAGTACCGAGTTTCCAACAGAGACTGGGGTGGGCACAACATTGGCATTTGACATAATTTTCGTCTTGTCCATGTTCATTTTCAAGCCCACCCGTTGTGAAACTCGGTCGAGGCCATCGAGCATCATGCTGAGTTCCTCCATCGACTTTGCCATGACTACGATGTCGTCGGCAAACCGAAGGTGAGTGGTGTATTCGCCGTTGATGTTGATGCCAAGTCCTTGCCATTCCAGGAGTTTGAAGGCGTCTTCCATTGCGGCAGTAAACAGTTTCGGGGAGATAACGTCCCCCTGTCTTACGCCTCTTCTCAATGGAATCGCCTTCGTGCTCTGCTCCTGTACTCGGACCGACATGGTGGCGTTATTATACAAACACTTCAACACCTCGATGTACCGATAGTCAATACGGCATCGCTGGAGTGACTCAAGTACCGCCCATGTTTCCACCGAATCGAAGGCCTTTTCATAGTCCACAAACGCTAAGCATAATGGCAAGTTATACTCTTCGGTCTTCTGTATAACTTGCCGCAGCGTATGGATGTGGTCTATGGTACTATAGCCTCTTCGGAAACCGGCTTGTTCGGGAGGCTGGAAGTCATCAAGTCTGTGTTCGAGACGGTTCGTGATAACCCTTGAAAACAGCTTATAAACATGACTCAGAAGCGTAATGGGTCTGTAGTTCTTCAATAGGCTGTTATCACCTTTTTTGAAGAACAACACCACCTCACCCCTGCTCCACGTTTGAGGCGTTTTGCCCTCGGACAGGACGGAATTAAAGAGTTTCTGGAGGACTCTAAGTACCGGTGTTCCACCCGCTCTCAGAAGCTCTGAAGTGATTCCGTCCTCGCCCGGCGCCTTGTTGTTCATAAGCTGCTTCAGGGCCATCCTAATCTCGTACAGACTGATGTCCGGGATATCTTCGGTATAATGTCGGGACAGCTTGGCTCTTGGATCTCCTACCAAGCTGTCAACGGGCTTTGCGACCGAAGTGTATAACTGTCCATAGAACCTCTCGATCTCGCCTAAAACCTCTGCTTTGGTCGACGCTATGCTGCCATCCTCCCGTTTCAGCTTTGTCATCTGGCTTTGCCCAATATACTTGTCCTTTGAGAACACTTTGGAGCCTTGGTTTCGCTGTATGGTCTCTTTAACACGATTCGTATTAAAGAGACGCAGATCGTGTCGCAAGGACTTAGATATACGTCTATTGAGCTGCCTATATGACTTCGCGTCATCGGAAGACTGCAACTGTAGCAGGCGTCGTTCAGCCATGAGGTTTAAGGTTTGCTCGGTCAATTTCTGAGGTTTATCTTTACGGCAGGGTCTAAAAAACTTAGACCCTACCGTGCGGACAGTTTCCACTAGCCCGTCGTTGATCTCGTCCACTGAAACTAAGTTCTCAAGGCAAGCAAAGCGATTAGAGAGCTCGAGTTGAAAGCTTTCGGGGTTTTGAATATGGGACCGAGTAGGTCGGAGCGTAGACTTCATCAGGCTGGACCTTTCAAGTTTAACATTGATATTCCGCGAGTCTCTGACTGTTCGGATCTTTTTACGATTCGGTGATCACTACCGGTTTTAACCCTGTTGATCACAGAGACATCACTGAATATCCGTTTCTTGTCGGTCATGAAGAAGTCTATCTCGTTTCTCGTGAAACCATCGGGACTCAACCAGGTCCATTTCCTGTGAGGCGGCTTCTGGAAGAAAGAGTTCATCATGAAGAGTTCCTCTTTCTCCAGAAAGTCGGCCAGCCTCTGTCCCCTAGGGTTCCGTTTCCCATACCCAAATTGCCCCACTCTCAACTCATCACTGCTTTTCTTGCCCAACTTTGCGTTAAAGTCCCCCATAACAACAGTGAAGTGAGTTTTGGAACTATGTATGGCCCTACTTACGTCCTCATACATAGTCTCCACCTCATCATCGGAGTGTGACGAGGTCGGTGCGTATACCTGAATGACCTTCAGCGAATATCTTTTGGATATTCTGAGTATTAGGTATACCACCCTGCTCGACACACTGTCGATGGTTATTATGTTGTTTACGAGGGACTTGTGAACGAGAAACCCGACACCACCTTGGGACTGTTGGTCGCCCTTTCGGTAGTAGAGCAAGTTACCAGACTTCAGGGTTACGGTGGCCTCCCCCTCTCTACGGACTTCGCATAACCCTATAATGTCCCAGTGTAACTTGCTCAGCTCCACTTCCAGCTCGCAGATCTTTTCGTCAGTCCTCATTGTGCGTATGTTGTGTGTTACCAGGGCCAGTCGTCGTGGGGGTGGGTAGCCGGATCTCTTCCGGAGATTCTTAGCACCCCCTGCTCCGCCGTTACCTTGACCGCTACCCGCGCCAGGGATAGCGGAGCTGCCGGGGACTGGGGGCCTGGTTTCTGTGCTTTCAATCATAAAGGGGGTAATTTGCCTTAATCGCCACGCTTGGCAGGCGGGTTGGCGATCGCAGTGAGGATGTGCAGTACACAGAGGACGCTGCTGCCCGACCTCCGGTTTGTCCCTTAGTCGCCTCTTACGACACCCACGGGATGATTTGGGGGAACGCAATTCTAAGCCGGCGCCCCACGGCAACTCATTTATTACTATTTAAAAATTGATGTAAATTAATAAATCTGCGAAATAAGACTGCTAATAACTATTCTATATTTATTTCGATTGCTTAAACACACCAAAGTAAAGTTCTCAATCTGTCACTTAAAATAATATAACACTGGTATTTAGTGTCTCGATTGCCTTTTTAACAAAGGTGATGTATTCAATGTACCACTTAGGCTAATAGAATATTGTGAGTAAGCATTCCGATTGTTTTATGGACCAATGTAAAGTATTCAATCTTCCAGTTTGGCTAGTTTACCTTTGCAAGATTTAACTTTCCACTACCCTTTTGAATTACGGTAAAGTATTCAATGTACCACATAGGTTAATTGAAGATTGTGAGTATTACGAAAAGTAATAATATGCAGTACAGGTAAATTGAACAAAGACCACATAGAAAAGTTTACTATTGTACAAATACAATTTTGTGCAGATATGAATTAGGAATAATGGAATTATTTTCAAAAAGACAATTGCTAGAGATGTGATATTTTACCACAGTGAAGATATAATAGTAACCATGGCAATTCTTTATTTAACACCAAATCACCAAAATGTCAGTTTGGCTACTTTACTGTTGTGGCGACGATATCATATTATTATAATAAATATTGGAGCACACATTCATTTTTTAACAAAATAATATATCAACACAATCACTTAAATTATAATTTTATGCTCAATAATAAACTTGACGAAAGTTTTCTCACTGTCAAATTTGAAGTGAGTAAATATTCGAGAAACTCGTAAGCCAGCCTTCGACAATTACGAAACTATCCGTCATTTTATGCCTTCGTGCTTCCTATTTTCATACAAAAGGCTCAAGTTACGTTTCGAATTAAATACGAAGACGATACGAAATTTACGTATTTTTGTTCGTGCTCCGAAAATTAGTTCAATTTACGCTCACCAGAGGCGCTGTTCAAGTTCCCATACAAAATGCTTTACAAGACGATACGAATACTTTTTCGAAAGTGATTCGTGCTCGAGGTACAGATGTGCAGTTCAGTAGCGCGATCTAGCTTACGGTAGATGGCGTTAAAAGAAAACCTGGAATAGAGGTGTTTAAATTGGAGTAACATTGTTTTTTAGGGTTCCGTAGCCAAATGGCAAAAACGGAACCCTTATAGATTCGTCATGTCTGTCTTTCTGTCTGTCTGTCCGTCCGTATGTCACAGCCACTTTTTTCGAAAGTATAAGAGCTATCCTGTTGAAACTTGGTAAATAGATAATAGAAGTAGATGTATTATGTGAACCGCATTAGGAATTTCATACAAAAATAAAAACAAAATTAATTCTGGGGGTGCCCCCCATACTTAGAATTGAAACTCAAAAATTTTTTTTCACCAAACCCATACGTGTTGGGTATCTATGGATAGGTCTTTAAAAATTATATTGAGGTTACTGAAATATTTTTTTTTTCTAAACTGAACAGTTTGCATGAGAGACCCTTCCAAAGTGATAAAATGTGTCCCTCCGTCCCCCCTGTAACTTCTAAAATAAGAGACTAATAAAACTAAAAAAATATATACATATAATGTAGACCTCAACAAAAACTTCCAACGAAATTTGGTTTGGATGAGATACAGTTAGCAGTTTTTGAGATATAGTACATTTTCAAAAACCGCAAATATAACTTTGCCATTCATACAAACACTATGAAAAATAAAGTTATTTTTATTGTTTGTGTATATTAGGTTTAAGAACAACTTTATTTCTCATAAGAATTACATAGTTAATTCACTTACTGAGAAACACACTAAAATTAAAACTTATAATTAGAGCGCACAGATTATGTGGGTACACGGATAAATAATAACCTAAACTCGATCATATATAGTTTAACAAAACACAAACATGGATGTAGTTTGATTTTTACTGGATGTGGCATTGATGGCATGTATGTTATGAGCAGGTTTGTTACCATTTTGTTTTTAATTTATTGTCTTATGAATATTTATATTTTTTGGTACATTCATGATTTATAATATATTATATTTTGAGTAGATATTTTTTTTTTTTCTTGTTTAGTTTAAGTAATTACAAATGCTTTTTTTTTTGTATCTTGTAATATGTAGTTGAATGTAGTTCATCTTTTTTTTTTTTTTTTAAACTTATTTGTATGTATTAATTGTGTGGGCTTTTAGTAACTTTTTGAACCGGGTATAACTTTGTTCTCCTTTTATTACTGATGGTAATTTATTATAAATTGTAACACCCTCAAACTCCAAATTTCTTCTTCCATAGTTGGTTCTAGGAGGGCGAGTCACTAAGTAACTAGCACGCCTCAAGTTAATTTTTCGTGTTTGTTGTTTTGTTACAAAGCTTATATTGGAATGGATTTTTTTATTTATTATTTTACGTATTAGAATACATGTGTAGTATATGTAGGTTTGTTTTATATTCATTATTTTTGTTTGCTCGTATATCTTAGAAGTTGGTGTCCGAAATGGGTAGTTGAATAAAATTTTAATTAGTCTATTTTGAACTCGTTGAATTGGATCTATATTAGTTTTCGCTGCAGTACCCCAGATTTCAATGAGGTAGTCGATATGAGGCTTAACCAGAGAATTATAAATGAGATATCGCACTTTTCGAGGGAGACAATTTGTTATGTTGTGAAGAGCCCCTGTGAGTGGTCTCAGTTTAAGTTTAATTTTTTCTAGATGTGGTTTCCAATTTAGGTTACTATCCAAAATAAGTCCGAGATATTTTTCTTTAGGTTTTCGTTCAAGTAGTTGACCGTCTATTTTAAGTTCGAAATTATCATTTATTTTTTTATTAATTGCTGCAAAAATTATGTAATTTGTTTTTGTAATATTAATAGTTAAAAGATTTGACTGAAACCACTCATTTAAAAGGTTAAGATCATTTTGAGCGTCAGCTATTATAGCTTCGACTGAATGTCCAAAATAAAAGAGACTTGTGTCGTCTGCATAAAGGGAGATGTCTCCTTTGAGACCCAATTCACTGATGCTGTTAATATAAATAAGAAACATGAGGGGGCCTAATATTGATCCCTGGGGGACGCCAAAATTCAGGACACAGGAGCTGCTTTCATAATTATTTATCTATTTTTACTATTTGTTTGCGGTTCTCCATATATATGATTTAAAAATTGCAAGTGCTTTGCCTGTAACACCGGTGAGTTCTAGCTTCTGTATTAATTTGTCATGACTGATGGTGTCGAAGGCTTTTTTAAGATCAATAAATATTCCTAAGGCAACTTGTTTCTGATCAATTTTATTTTTAATTTTGGTTACGAGGTCAATTGTAGCAGCGAGAGTATTTGACTGAGCTCTAAATCCATACTGTTTATGGTAAAAGAAACTTTTTGAATTAAGGAAAGACTCTAATCGGTTATACAGAATCTTCTCAAAAACTTTAGAAATCACCGGGAGAACTGATACAGGCCGGTAATTGCACGGGTCAAATTTACTTCCAGATTTATGAATTGGTACAACTTTTGCAACTTTTAACTCGTTGGGAAAAGTACCTCGCGCCATATGATAATTAATGCAATCTGTAAGTTACATTGCAATAATGTCTTTTACGCATTTTATTGATTTTGTACTAATACCATCAATGCCAGATGCAGTATTACAGTCCAAATTTTCGATTATGGTAATAACTTCCTTCGTAGTTGCTGGTTTTAGAAACTGCAATTCTGTTTTGTCAGTTAGTTTACACTCTTCAAAAATTTTACTTGTATTTGATCTTTCAGATATCATACTTGCTAGGGTTGAACCAATTGTTGAAAAATATGAGTTAAAACTTTCACATATTTCTTTTCGATCCGTAATAGTACCAGCTGCCGTTTCAAGTTTGTCCGGTCCAGTTCTGTCATGCAGTTTGTTTTTCGACAAATCATTTATAAGTTGCCACATTTTTCGTGGTTTACTTGAATTTTCTTCAAACCTCTTTAGGTAATAATCACTTTTCGCTTTTCTTATGTTGTGTGATACTCTGGCTTTTATATGTTCATACTCTTCTTTTAATTGCATGTCCTCTATATTTGTTTTATGTTTTTGCCATAATATGTTCTTGTTATTTATATCTTCTAAGAGTTCTTTTTTAATCCAGTCCTGCCGCGGAGGATTCAAAATTTTAGTCTTTATGATTGTGCACTTTTTTAAACAGGAGTGTAATTTGCCTGCCAATTTATCATAGTCTACATCTTCATGAGTTTTAGGATATTCATCCAGGCATCGATAAAGTTTATTGAAGTTTACTGCGTTGTATTTCTGTTTTAATATAGGTGGTGGTTGGTATTGCTTCATCTCTAGAAATATTTGTCTGTGGTCAGACATTGAAGATTCCATAGTGACAAAATGAAAATTGTTTTCACTCAAGTTACAAGAAACATGGTCTAACATTGTCTTGGTTGAGGTTGTTTCGCGGGTACAGTGTTTTGGACTCATCTTGTTCAGGACTTTGTAGTTGGCCTCTTTTAAAGTGTTCTTATATTTGCGTGTCGCTAAGTCCGGATTGAGTAAGTCCAGATTGTAATCGCCAAAGACTATTGTTCGCTTCAATTTGTGTAATTGTTGTGCATACATATCGAGAAAGTTGTCCGTATTCAATTTATTGGGCTTATAGATAGCGCCGATATTTAGAGAGAATTTTTTTACGAATACCCAGAGATAATGAGTGTCATCCACGCATTGTTCTTCAACAAGGTGATGTTTCAGATTGTTATGCACAAATATTGACACTCCACCTCCCCTTTTATTTTGTCTATAATTATAATAATGTGTATAGGAGGGTATCTGGAGCATTTTGGCCTCATCTTCATTCTTAATCCATGTTTCCGAAAGTATAATTATATGCACAATTACTTGTAGGGAGGCGATAATACATCTAAGCTCGTCGAATTTTCCAGGTTTGACAATACTGCGAACATTGGCATAGAAGAATTTTAGAGATTTTTTTGTGAAATGAATATCTGAATAATTGTTGGTTATTTGGTAAGTTATTTTCTCTTTGTACGACGCCGACGTTAGTTTTTTGGAGTTTCCTTTGTTGTTGATTCTTGCGTTTCTTTAGTGACTATTTTGGGTATGCCCTTAATATATTTAATGTAAAGGCCACTTTCTCCATTTGAAGTGCGTTGCTGTAGCTCTTCTTTTAAATTTTGAAGGTATTTCCGTTGATATGGAGTTTGATCCGAAAATATCTTGATGTGTTCCTTGTCAATCTTGTTCCTATTACGTAAGATGTTTTTTGTTGTGTCTTCAGACGAGAAACATACTTTTATTGCACGAGTTTTCTCTGATTTATATTTTCCAAGACGAAATATTCCAGTAGGCTTAGGGCAGCCATTGTATATAAGCCCAATTATTCGCATTATTTCTGTCTTATCATAATCCTGCCGACCAGTTACAGTATCGTTCTGTGGTTCAGGAATCCCGATAACTATAATATTTTTGGCTCGGAAGTTTCGCTCTTCGATTTCGGTGAAAATTTCATCATACGTGGCAGTTGCTTGAATAGAAGATAAAGGTGGCATATTTTTTAAGTTATTGACATCGGCTTCAAGAACCTCCATTTTCTTCTCTGTGTTTTCGTTAGCAACAGATAGTTTTGAGAGTTGTTCTTTAAGTTTTTTGTTTTCCAAAACAATATTTTGCATAGTACTGCTAATACTGCTGACCTCGGCTTTAATCGCAGCGACATTTAAGGAGAGCTTATTTATACTTTCTGTTTGTTCGTTCTTGGAGGATTTTAATAATTCCAGCATTTCCGACATCTGTTTTTTTATTTCAGCAATATCGGACTTTGTTGCTTCATTATCGTCGAATAACTTTCGTTTATTACGAAGAGTAATCTGTGGTGTGGTTTCTTTATGCGACTCAGACAAATTCGGATAAGATCCGCTGCGTCCCGCACATATGCCACTTCCAGGCGGCGAACGTGCTGGGTTCATTGTAGATCTATGTAATTGAAAGACTCACGTGGGAGCTGCGTGTGCGCCGCCGTCAGGTGCGTACGGTGCGAAGATACAGTTGTAGATATTCCGTCCTTGTTACTCAAGGGGGTGAAGAGCGGTTACCTCGTCGATGCCGCGTTCTGTACTCGATGCTCAAAACAGTTATGGTGTATGTCACTCGCGCTCGATTTTGCAAAAAATGGTTGTAATTAGTTGCCGTAAGGTTCGTAATTGGCTCAAGAACTTTTTTAATTTATTAAAATAAACAGAAACACGTCCGCTCTGTGCGCTCTAAAGCGGAAGATACCTATATTACTTACTAATCTCAATATAATTATATCCCTAATCTATGCTTGCTACTACGGAACCCTTCATGGGCAAGTCCACCTCGCACTTGGCCGGTTTTTTGTTGCTTACTAAGATTTTGTTAACATCGTATAAAAAATGTAATTTAATTATAGCAATTTTATTGAATCATAGGATAGTCAGGACGGGACAAGACGGGACAGTACGGAACAGGACGGGATATGACGGAACAGGACGGGACAGGACGGGACAGGAAGGGACAGGACGGGACAGGAAGGGACAGGACGGGACAGAACGAGACAGGACGGGACAGGACATGACGGTACAGTACGGGACATGACGGGACAGGACGGGACGGGACGGGACGGGACAGGACGGGACAGGACGGGACAAGACAGTTCAGGACGGGACAGGACGGGACAGGACGGGATATGACGGGATAGGACGGAACAGGACGGGACAGGTTGGGACAGGATATTTATGTACGCTCTAGAATTATGGTTCACAGCTGTGTTAATTTGTTCACAATATTGTTAATATTAAAGAAGCACTGTAGTTTCCGCCAGATAAGTGTGGAATAAAATAAAATAAAATACGTTGACCCCCATATTTCGCAATATTTCAAAACCATTCGGAAAAATGTAGAACGACCAAAAGCAACGCATCGTGGAAAGAGGCGATCTTGACCTTATATTTTATTTTGTTTGAACGATGGCGGTATGAAATTCGAACGATGCATTATTAGGATCAATGACCTTTATTCCAGACTTATTTGGCGGGGACTATAGCTTATATAAAAGATTGTATCGGTATCCTCCAACACCGCTTCGCACTAAAAATATAGATTGTTAAGTTCCGACATCCACGCGAACGAAGTCGCGGGCACAGCTAGTAATAATAATAAACGCGCCTCACCCGAGGACGCCGTGTCGCCGGTAGCTACAGCCGCGTCGAGCTCAAGCGACGAGTTTTTCTCCCCGCCGTCGACGCCTTCACCACCGCGACGACGAGGAAGAGGACGGCCACCAGCGGGCTTGGGACCTCGTGGCCAACAGGCCCGGAACAGGGTCCCCGCTGCTGGTGGAAATGTGTCGCGCATTCGTTGGACTCAGTCCATTAACGAAAATGTGATGCGCGCATATTATGGGGCTACAGAGGGAGGAATTAACCTTACGGCGTACCGAGTCTGGATGCTCTCTCTGTTTCAGATGCTTGAGCCCGCTGTCAACGTCTCGGCCCAACGATTGTCGGATCAGGTGCGCGTGATTCAACGTAGTCATAGGTTGGATGATACACTTGATCGGCTGCGCTCGGAAATGCGGAGTAGAACTGTCAGCATCCCTCCCGCAACACAGTTAAACCCCCATGTGTCTGCCACTACACAAGTAAACCAGGACGCTCAAGAGGAGGCTGACAGGGCTATATCTGCATCTGCAGATAACCAATGCAATGTGGAAATAAGGAGTGCTTTGGAGGATGCGATTCGTGAGTATCGGTTCACATCACCTGACCTTAGACCACGGCTACCACGTTTGCCCATGAATAAAAAAAAACAGAGCACTAGTGTGCGCCCTGGATGTGCTGCTACCAGATTTTATTGAAAGCAGCGCAAACCTTTGCGATACACACTCAATCTTGTATTGTACGGCTGTCGCGGCATGTCGTGTAGCTCATGTCAAATTTCCAAATACTGACAGAGCTGCACGACCGAAACCTGCCATCCCAGCCTGGCAATGCAGGATTGAGCGTCGTATCAATGAGGCCAGGGTGCTCATTGGGAAGCTCATCTGCTTCAGGGAGGTTAATACACGTCCAAGGGTGATGCGCTTTGTGAGACGGGCGTTCTCGGGAACTGGAATCAGTTCTCGAGATTATACGTCCCGTGTCGCAGAGCGCATTGACTTCCTGAAGCAGAAAGTTTATGCATGGGCAAACCATATCCGCCGGTATAAGCGAAGAGTGGATCGGTACACTCAGAACCGCATGTTCCAAAGCGACGAAAGGTGGGTATATAGAACATGGGAGCGACCTTTTCTCAATCAAAGTGTGACTGACGAGCACCTGCCAGATGATGAAGCTATGAGTGCTTTTTGGCGAAGTATTTGGTCGGTGCCCGTTGGTCACACTGAGGGTGACTGGATGCGTGTGGTTGAGCGAGCGTGTGATTCAATACCAGAAATGGAAGCAATTTCCATTACCTCTCTTGACGTGGCCCATGCAGTCCGTCCGTTACCTAACTGGAAAGCTCCAGGGCCGGACGGACTGCATAATTTCTGGATTAAATGGCTACAAAGGTCGCACGCTTGCTTAGCTTCACAATTTCAGTCATCTTTAGAGACAGGGTCGCTACCAATGTTTTTTACCACAGGAGTTACCCACCTGTTCTATAAATCAGGTAGTACCGCGGAACCAAAAAACTATAGACCAATTACGTGTTTGCCCACAGTCTATAAAGTTCTGACATCCATTCTGAGAGCAAAAATTGCTTATAATATTGATAGCAATTCAGTTATGTCTGCCTCTCAGAATGGATGTAGGAATTAGTCCCGCGGCACTAAAGAGCTACTCCTTATAGACATGGCCGTAAGCCAACAGGTTCGTCGATCCCGGAGTGATCTGTCGACGTGTTGGATAGATTATAAGAAGGCCTATGATTCTGTACCGCATACGTGACTCATGAGGGTGCTGGAATTGTATAAAATAAATGCAACACTTCGCACCTTCTTGTTGTCATGTATGCGGCAATGGAGGACGGTCCTTCTCTATCAGGGACGTCGGCAGATTCTTGAGAACGACGAACCGATTAGGATTGAGCGAGGAATATTTCAGGGTGACAGTTTGAGTCCGCTTTGGTTTTGCTTAGCCCTGAATCCTCTTAGCACACTGCTGGAGGATTCAGGTCTAGGCTATCGGTTGAGGAGAGGTGGTCAGGTTATAGCTCACCTCCTTTAGATGGATGATCTGAAACTATTTGCCCCCACCCACTCGCGGCTGATGGAGCTATTGAAGATTATTGAAACCTTCAGTAGCGCCATTATGATCGGGGCGAGACGGAGTGGGAAGCGGTCGCCTCCTTCTGCGAAGCAGTAATGCTCGTTAAGGAGGAGGCGGGCCGTGAGAGAGAGAGGACAGCGTCCTCCCTCCGCCCCACCCGCAATGGTAGACGCCCACGGCGTCGGACGTCGCAAGACGATCTCCGGCCACCGTAGGCGCGGGCATGCGGGCGGCGAGTAAAGGGCAACTCGCCGCCCGACCATGGACCATGCCCGGGTCGACGGCGCGTTGTGTTCCACGTGCGCCTCAAAGAGCGTCAGCACGATGACGGGGCCCCGCCCAAGAGGGCCAAAGCCTGCCGGGGTCGCGGGACTTATCTCATTACCGTGACCCCGGAACACAAAGGGCTATTGAAGGACACCGTGGATTTTAGTCAGTACAAGTCTGACAGTCCCTCCCGCCCTGCCCGGGGTGGGAGGACTCATTTGATGATTTTACCACGCTTAAAAAAAAAAAAAAAAGCGCCATTATGATGGAATTTGGTGTGGACAAATGTGCGGTCATGCATGTAAAGCGAGGGGAGATTGTGGAATCTGTGAGCACCCAACTCTCAGATTCCATAAACCTTAGATCCCTTTCAGCAACCGAAACCTATAAGTATTTGGGTATGTCGGAATCATTGGGCATCAATGTTGCTGGCATGAAACAATCGTTGAAGGAGCGCTTCTTTGGCCGCCTGAATAAAGTATTAAATAGTCTTTTATCAGGCGGAAATAAGGTGCGCGCCTTCAATAGTTGGGTCATGCCGGTTCTGATGTATTCTTTCGGCATACTCAAATGGACTCAGACGGAACTTGACGCCCTGGATAGAAAGGTCCGCACACTGCTGACTGCAAATCGGATGCATCACCCACGGTCATCGGTTATGAGACTGTATATCCCGCGGAAGTGTGGAGGTCGTGGCTTCCTCAATGCTAAGACCTTGCACAACCGCGAGGTATGCAGTCTCAGGGAAAACTTCCTTGAAACCGACGTGGGGATGCATCGAGATGTAGTCTCAGTGGATAAAGGCCTTACCCTGCTCTCCTTGGCTAACAAGAACTGGCGCAAACCTGTGGTATTGGATACTAATGATCGCAGGGAGGTATGGCAGAGCAAGGAGCTACACGGACGGTTTTACCGGGCTCTTCATGGGCCTGATGTAGACCTTTTGGCGTCTGTAGCCTGGCTATACGTTTCGGTGACCTCCTCGGGGAAACCGAAGGTTTTGTCTGTGCGATTATGGATGAAGTTATCATGACGAACAATTATCGGAAATATATTGTCAAGGACGGTACGGTTGACATCTGTCGGGCATGCCACCGTCCCGGTGTGTCGATCAGACACATTGTTTCCGGTTGTTCTCGTCTTGCTAACGGCGAGTACTTGCACAGACACAATCTAGTAGCTAGGATTATCCACCAGCAACTTGCCCTGCAATACAACCTTGTAGATTCTGAAGTACCATAAACAGGTATGTGCCCGACCCAGTTCTTGACAACGGTCATGCCATATTGTATTGGGATCAATCTATCATCACTGACAGGACTATTGTAGCCAATAAGCCTGATATAGTGGTGGTAGATCGCCGAGAGCGCCGTGCAATGATTGTTGATATCACCGTCCCTCATGACGAAAATCTCGTGAAAGCTGAAAATGATAAAAAAATCAAGTATCTTGATTTAGCACACGAGATTGTCGACATGTGGGACGTGGACTCAGCAGTCATTGTACCGATAGTCGTTTCGGTCAATGGACTAATTGCGAAGAGCCTCGACCAACACCTTAAGAGGCTCTCATTGTGCAGCTGGCTCAAGGTCTTGATGCAGAAAGCAGTTCTCTTGGACACGGCTCGCATTGTGAGGAGGTTCCTCTCTCTAGAGCCCTAACCACCTTGGACCCTGTTCCCGATGCTAGTGGGCCACTATTTTTTATATTTTTAAATGTTTTTAATATTTTTTATATTAATGTTTAAAAATGTAAATAAATATGTAAAAAAATGAATAAAGAAAAAATAATAATAACCGTGTCACGTTGTACTGGGATCTGCCTATCATTACCATACAAGATGGCGCTGCGCGGTAAAGTGGTGGTTCGCCGCGCTCCCGGTTTTTAATTCTATAATTGGTCTATTTTGCGTTGAACTGTGATTAAAATGTGTTTAAACTGAACTATTAATGTTACAATACACGTACAAAGTGTAGATCAGTGTTTATTTCTGTGGATATGTGGATATTGTGACTTTGAGACTATTTCATTACCAAACAAACAGTGTAATCAACAGTGACGCGGTGCGCGGTGCGGAGATTTGCGTGTCGCGCACTTTTCTTTTTCTTCGTCTCACTCGCGCAACGTGGAATTTCAAAATGAATTGTTTTGCGTGCAATAAAAGAATTGCATTGGGAGAATTACTGAGATGTACAGGATGCAAGACAGTATACAATTATGTCTGTCTAAATATTACTTCGGCAAAATTTACTGAGCAAAAACCCCAGCTGGAAAGTTCGTATAGATGTGTTACACGTACGAGTGACAGATGAAACATTAATAAGCGGCACCCGCTCAGGAGGTGGGTTGATAGAAAAAGAATCAACTAAAAGTTGCCAAGAGACTGAATTTATGGAAAATACTACGCCATCGCCAATTAACATGAAGGAAATTATCCAGAGTGTAACGGATATGTTGAAAGGAGAAATATCTGCTAGATTGAACACAATTGAAGCAAAACTTGTACAAGAGATTAAGAATTCAGTAGCAACTTTGGTCTTTTTTTTTATCGTGGTAAAATCATCAAATGAGTCCTCCCACCCCGGGCAGAGCGGGAGGGACTGTCAGACTTGTACTGACTAAAATCCACGGTGTCCTTCAATAGCCCTTTATGTTCCAGGGTCACGGTAATGAGATAAGTCCCGCGACCCCGGCAGGCTTTGGCCCTCTAGAGAGGGGGCCCTGTCATTATGCTGACGCTCTTTGAGGCGCGCGTGGAACACAACGCGCCGTCAACCCGGGCATGGTCCATGGTCGGGCAGCGAGTTGCCCTTTACTCGCCGCCTGCATGCCCGCGCCTACGTTGGCCGGAGATCGTCTTGCGACGTCCGTCGCCGTGGGCGTCCACCACTGCGGGTGGGGCGGAGGGAGGACAATGTCCTCTCTCTCACGCGGCCCGCCTCCTCCTTCGCGAGCATGACTGCTTCGCAGAAGGAGGCGACCGCTTCCCACTCCGTCTCGCCCCGCAGCATGGCCGCGACCAATGCCGGGCGCGAGAGGTCTCCGCCTATCGCCGCCGTGAGGACACGTCGGTGCTCTGCCCAAGCGGGGCAGTCTTGCACCGTATGCTCTACTGTGTCCTCCGGGCGATCTTCGCAGTAGTGACACCCAGACGTTTCCTCCTTTCTCCTTAGACACAGGTACCTCCCGAAACTTCCGTGTCCGGTGAGGACCTGCGTCATGCGGTAGGTCAGGACGCGACGCCGTGACGCCTATCCAGCCACTCCTCAAAGAGGGGTCTTACCGCCGCGATTGCGGCGTGCCCGAGCAACTTTGGTCTTGGAGAACAACAAATTGAGAGAACATTTAAGTGTAGCGAACAAAAAGTGCACTTCTTTGGAAGAGGAAATTAAAATTCTTAAGAACCAAAGGAATGTCTCTACGCAGCAGAACGCCAAGTTAGTCCAAAATTCTTTACATAATCAAACTGGTAAAGAACATGGAAGAGACGTTGGCGATTCGACGACGACACAGTTAACGCGCACTGTTGCTGCGCCACTAGGCCCCGCGAGCGCGCCGAGAGCGCCGTGCGAGATGTCGCTACCGGCCGCGTCGCTCATACCTACGACGCCGGCGACGGCTACGGCTCAGCCGAGCGCTACCTACGCAGCGGTGGCCAGAAATACAGCGGTTGCGGAGAGTATAAATGATAAATGGATTGATGTGAAAAGTAGCAAAAGAATTAATCCGATAAAAAGAAAGGCGGTAACACTTCGGTTACATTATTGAAGGCGGTGGAACGGAAAAAATATCTACATGTATGGAGGTTGGACAAAAATACTACAGAAGATAGCATTAAAGAATATAATATAATATATATAGGATGAATTAGGAAATAACTCGGATTTTACAGTACAAAGGATAAAAACAAGAACTGAAAGAGATTATTCATCATTTAAAATAGGTCTAATAGAAAACAATTTTGAAAAATTATGTAACCCTACTGTTTGGCCACTAAATGTGGAATTCAGTGAATGGATCTTTTTTCGACACCCAACCGCAACCACATCAAACCCACGAACTGAGACAGAGTAGAGCATACAATATTTTATACCAAAACGTTAGAGGATTAACCAAAACGACAAGATTTTTATCGCTGCTGGAATCGTCGAATGCCGATATATTTGCTATCACTGAAACGGGATGTAACGAATCAATTTATGATTCGGAGATTTCACTACCGGTGTGGCGGAACGTCACTTGGACCACCACCTTATAATCGACACAAAGATCGCTACCGCTTATGATCTTGCACCGCCGCCTAAAATCAGGTGATGCGAGGTCGGTGACCGCCGCAGTTACACGCGCCGCAAGCACACACTGAGCGCGTGATATTTGTACGGGCGCCGACGTTGAAGACCTTGAACGACGGGGGACGCGAGCCTGCCAGCGCGCGCGCCGAGGACCGGCCGGCAGTTGTCCACGGACTAGCTACCTCATCACTCGGGCGCGACTATTGCTTTGTTTAAATCGCTTATTGTTCTGTTTGCTTGGTGCTATTCTATGTATATTTAGTGAATCGTTAATATTATAGTAATTTATCACGAGCTTAATAATAATCTTCATTTCTGTCTTTCGCACTTCATTCTTCCGCTAAACCTCACGCTATTATAGCCCTTATTCGCTGAACCATACGGGTTAGATTCCCGTATAGTGTAGTAGTAGTAAGCATCTCGCTTAAACCCTACATTGGTGACCCTCGACTACCGCGCAGATTAAAGACTCGGATTCAGCGGTAAACAAGCAGTTCCAGTGAAGTAAGAAGAACGGTGGTTCAGTTGTGATCCTAGAGTGTTTACATCGGAGCGAAGGAAAAGGTTGTGGTACAAACACAAGCGGTGAGCGATTTTATATTTTTAAATAATGTCTGACCCAGAGAATTTTGCCGATGCTGACGCTAAAGAAATAGGGACTCCAGTCTCTTGTGAAGTATCGAAGGTCGGACTTCCAATGCGTTGTCCACCCTTTTGTCCAGAGGAACCGGCTTTATGGTTCGCCCAATTAGAGGGCCAATTTATCCTAGGGAGAATAACTAGTGATACGACAAAATTCTATACCGTGACTACTCAACTAGAAACAAAGTACGCAATGCAGGTTAAAGATATTATCACAAGGCCGCCGGAGACAAATAAGTACGAAAAATTAAAAACAGAATTAATTAATCGCCTTTCCGCGTCACAGGAGAAGCGGATCCAGCAATTATTGATTCATGAGGAGCTAGGTGATCGCAGACCTTCTCAGTTTCTACGGCACCTGCAAAATTTAGCTGGACCTGCTGGAGCTTCGGATTTTGTGAAAAGTCTGTGGACTAACCGCTTACCACAAAATATACAGACAGTGATTGCTTCACAGATTGCCGACCTACAGGTAGAAAAGCTAGCCGAGATCGCCGACCGGGTATATGAAATTGTACCATGCACTCCACAAGTCGCTGCCGCCTCCGCCACTACCAGCACTTCACCGGACTTGGTCAAAGAAGTAAGCGAACTTACAAAGCAAGTTGCACGGCTGACATCGCAAATGAACAGCAAGTGGAGAGGTCGTTCTCGCTCTCGCTCACAGTCTCGACACAACCAAAAAAGGTATTATCGCAATCAATCTAACAGCTCTAGGACACAGCAGCCACCACCGAACTACCCGCATTGCTTCTACCATTACACCTACGGAGACAAGGCGAACAAGTGTAGGCAACCATGCACATTTACGTCGGAAAACTCAAAGGGCGGTCGCAAGTAGCGGCCAACGACTGCCCTTCTTCAACAGGCCGTTTGTTTGTAACCGACCGAACTACGAAAATGCAGTTCCTTGTGGACACTGGCTCAGACTTGTGTGTTTTCCCTCGGTCGGCAGTAAAAACGCCTGTAAAACAGTCGAAATTCGATTTAGTTGCAGCTAATAATACGATGATACACACATACGGACCAACACAGCTACGACTCAACCTAGGTCTCAGGAGGGATTTTACATGGAAGTTCACGGTAGCTGACGTATCTCGACCTATCATAGGGGTCGACTTTCTAAGTTTTTATAATTTACTTGTAGACTGCCGAAACCAGAGATTGATTGACAACACAACGACATTATCAGTTCCAGGAGCTCATTGCAAGTCAGAGGACGATATTGCATCCGTGAAGGCTGTAGTCGGTGATACAGATTATCATAAAATACTTCGTGAGTATCCGGAAATCACCCGTCCACCAGGAATACATTTACTGGGTAAGCACAACACGTTGCACCACATAAGAACCACTCCAGGTCCACCTGTAGCAAGCAAACCTCGACGCCTGGATCCAGTTCGAACGCTAGTCGCCAAGAAGGAATTCGAAGACATGCTAGCAAGTGGTGTGGCTAGACGGTCGGAGAGCGCCTGGTCCGCCCCTCTGCACCTGGTGAAGAAAAAAGACGACGGATGGAGACCATGCGGCGACTACAGGGCACTGAATGCTAGGACAATACCAGACAGGTACCCTATCCGCCACATTCACGATTTCTCCTACCAACTATCAGGGTGCACAGTATTCTCCACCATAGATCTCGTCAAAGCTTACAATCAGATAAGAATAAACCCAGACGACATTCCGAAGACCGCCATCACTACGCCTTTCGGTCTTTACGAGTTCCCCTTTATGACCTTTGGCCTGAGGAACGCCGCTCAGACCTTCCAAAGGTTCATCGACGAAGTACTGCTTGGTTTGGATTTCTGTTATGGGTATATTGATGACATCCTCGTTTTCTCACAGACCCATGAACAGCATGAGCAGCATTTACGGCAGTTGTTCGACCGTTTAAGAGGATACGGTATAGTGGTAAACACTTCAAAGTGTAATATTGGACAGTCAGAGGTAACTTTTCTAGGATACCATGTGTCAGCTGCAGGAACGAAACCTCTCAGTACCAAGATACAGGCTATCCAGGAGTATCCAGTTCCCAAGACGGTCAAGGAGCTTCGTAGATTTTTAGGTGTCATAAATTTTTATCGTCGATTCGTCCCAAACGCAGCTAAACTACAAGCTCCATTGAACGCAATCCTTGCCGGTCCCAAAATTAAAGGAACACATCCAGTCAATATGACTCAAGAACTTTTAAAAGCATTCGAAGACATTAAGACTTCATTATCCAACGCAACCCTACTTGCTCATCCGGATCCATTAGCCGAGTTGGCCATCGTCACTGACGCGTCTGATTCTGCCATCGGCGCTGTCCTTCAACAGCGAAAAAGAGACAACTGGGAACCTCTAGCCTTTTACTCGCACAAACTGAATGGTGCTTAAAGGAAATACAGCCCGTACGACCGTGAATTGTTAGCTGTATATGAAGCAGTGAAGTACTTTCGTCATATGGTTGAGGCAAGGAACTTCGCGATCTTCACTGACCACAAACCACTGATGTTCGCTTTCAAGTCAAACAGAGACAGCCACTCACCAAGGCAATTCAGATACCTAGACTTTATAGGGCAATTTACCACCGATATTAGGTATATACCGGGCAGGGAAAATGTAGTTGCTGATGCATTGTCACGGATTGAAGAAGTGTCACCGGCAATAAACTTTGAAGATCTTGCAAAATTTCAGGAAACAGACCCAGAACTGCAAGACCTCATTCGTAATGGTTCCTCACTGAAGCTGGAAAAGATCGCTGCACCAACTGGCAAGGCACAAGTTTTATGTGACACTACATCGACTATGCCCCGCCCGTACGTGACACCACAACTCAGAAAGCAAGTCTTTGAATCGTTGCACAATATGCATCACCCTGGATGTTCAGCTACAGTGCGACTGGTGACACAAAGCTATGTGTGGCCAGGGATCCGCAAGGACTGTAGAGAGTGGGCGAGGCAGTGTTTGCCATGCCAGACTTCTAAAGTCACTCGCCACACCAAATCCCCGCCGTCCTCTTACCTGACCCCATCCTCTCGCTTCTCACATATCCACCTCGACATCATAGGACCATTAACCCTTTCGTCTGATTACAGGTACTGCCTTACCGTCATTGACAGGTTCACTCGATGGCCTGAGGCGTAGATAGATAGATAGATAGATAGAATACTCTTTATTATGCACACCATACAACAGGTAATTACATTACAAATGGCGTACCCCTTGAAGGACATCACAGCGGAGACCTGCGCAGCCACGCTGGTGGCCAATTGGGTGGCCCGCTTCGGCTGTCCAGCACGGGTTACCACCGACCGTGGCCGCCAATTCGAGAGCCACCTGTTCAAGGCTCTCTCTGCCTTGCTGGGGGCAGACCATCTACGCACCACTGCCTACCATCCAGCAGCGAATGGCATGGTGGAACGACTGCATCGACAGCTGAAGGCCGCCATCATGTGCCACACCTCTTCGCAGTGGACGGAAACTCTTCCATTGGTACTTCTCGGCATGCGTAACTCGTGGAAAGAGGACATCCAAGCTACGCCGGCCGAACTCGTCTACGGGGAAGCACTACAGCTTCCCGGCCAGTTCATATCCACGAAGGCAGACTTCACCACAGCTGACGTCACCGAGTACGCAAACCGTCTACGACGTCACATGGCCAGCCTCACTCCGAAACGTGCAGCATGGCATACCACATCGCCTTTCTACGTGTCGCGAGATCTGCATACCTGCTCCCACGTCTTCCTCCGTCGAGATTACGTACGACGTTCACTGGAGCCACCGTATGCAGGACCCTACAAGGTTCTACAGAGGCATGAAAAATATTTCACGATCGACATACAAGGGAAGCCAAACAACGTGTCAGTCGACCGACTCAAACCAGCTTTCATAACGCGAGAAGAGGCGCAGAACGAAACACCCATCACTACAGCTGACACTACCAACACCAACACGACAACTGAGGAGAAGAGGACGAGAAGCGGGCGTCGAGTAAAGTTCCCCGATTTTTATCGACCGTAGTCACGGTCTGGCCGGGGGGAGCATGTGGCGGAACGTCACTTGGACCACCACCTTATAATCGACACAAAGATCGCTACCGCTTATGATCTTGCACCGCCGCCTAAAATCAGGTGATGCGAGGTCGGTGACCGCCGCAGTTACACGCGCCGCAAGCACACACTGAGCGCGTGATATTTGTACGGGCGCCGACGTTGAAGACCTTGAACGACGGGGGACGCGAGCCTGCCAGCGCGCGCGCCGAGGACCGGCCGGCAGTTGTCCACGGACTAGCTACCTCATCACTCGGGCGCGACTATTGCTTTGTTTAAATCGCTTATTGTTCTGTTTGCTTGGTGCTATTCTATGTATATTTAGTGAATCGTTAATATTATAGTAATTTATCACGAGCTTAATAATAATCTTCATTTCTGTCTTTCGCACTTCATTCTTCCGCTAAACCTCACGCTATTATAGCCCTTATTCGCTGAACCATACGGGTTAGATTCCCGTATAGTGTAGTAGTAGTAAGCATCTCGCTTAAACCCTACACCGGGTTACCAGATCTCACGTTGTGACCGAGCGGACGGACGCAAGCAAGGCGGCGTACTTTTAGTGGCCACACCGTGTTTTGAACTGCGACGAATAAAAATGCCACAGGATATTAATATTGATACGCAACAATTCGAAATAATAATGTGCAAGTGTTTATAAGCAGAGTCATTTTTTAGGGTTCCGTAGCCAAATGGCAAAAACGGAACCCTTATAGATTCGTCATGTCTGTCTGTCTGTCCGTGTATGTCACAGCCACTTTTTGTCGAAAGTATAAGAGCTATCCTGTTGAAACTTGGTAGAAAGATGTATTATGTGAACCGCATTAGGATTTTCACACAAAAATCAAAACAAAACAAATTTTGGGGGTGCCCCCATACTTAGAATTGAAACTCAAAAAATGTTTTTTCACCAAACCCATACGTGTGGGGTATCTATGAATAGGTCTTTAAAAATGATATTGAGGTTACTAACATCATTTTTTTCTAAACTGAACAGTTTGCGCGAGAGACACTTCCAAAGTGGTAAAAAGTGTGTCCCCCCCCGTAACTTCTAAAATAAGAGAATGATAAAACTAAAAAAAATATATAATGTAGGCCTCAACCAAAACTACCAACAAAAATTGGTTTGGATGAGATACAGTTAGCAGTTTTTGAGATATAGTACATTTTCAAAAACCGCAAATATAACTTTGCCATTCATACAAATACTATGAAAAACAAAGTTATTTTTATTGTTTGTGTATATTACTTACTAATCTCAATATAATTATATCTCTAATCTATGCTTGCTGCTACGGAACCCTTCATGGGCGAGTCCAACTCGCACTTGGCCGGTTTTTATTTGTTTGTTGTGTAGTGTATATACCACCAAAAGCAGAAGAGACGGAGTACATGATAATGTTTACTTTATTAGAGAATTTGTTTATTAAGTATAAAAGTAATATAGTTATTTTAGGAGATTTTAATTTAGTTTCGTGCAATAATAATGTATGTAGTTATTTTGAATATTTTGTAGCCTTTTGTGAGGTCACTCAGTGTAACATGGTCCCGAATTGTAATAATAGGCAACTGGACCTTGTGTTGAGCGGGCGCGGGGGGGTGACGGAGTGCGCGGCCGACGAAGGTCTGCAGCCCGTGGACGCGTATCACCCGCCGCTGGCGGTCGGCGTGGCGGCGTCATGTGCCCCAACACCAACACAATCGACACCCGCACCCACAGCTCGCGGATCACGATCTCACCCTCAGTCACATTGTAGGAAGTGGAATTTTCGTAAAGCAGATTACAATAGCTTATATTATTCAATTAATTCAATAGATTGGTAAGATTTGTATAGTATTCTGTTCCTGATTTGGCTTTAAACTTCTATTATGATAAAATATATGAAACCTTTGAAGCTAGCATTCCTCCAAAAAATAAAACTATTTGTAAAAGAAGATACCCAGAATGGTATTTAATAACTCAGATCTTATTAAAGACATTAAATTAAAATACAATTTACACAAAAAATATAAAACTACTAAATACCCAAGTGATTATGAGGCATTCTCTCAGTGTCGGGCAAGGGTGAACCGCCTTCACCCTTGCCCGACACTGAGAGAATGCCGGAGGTGAGAACAGCGAGTTCTCACCTCCGGTACAGAGATCGAGTGCAGAACCATCTCGCTACAGACCCCAAATCATTTTGGAATTACGTAAGGTCGAAAAAAGGCACTTCGAATCAGCACAACTTGATCAAGGAGGGACAGGTTCTATCTGGTGATGAATCCTCTAAGGAATATGCGCGATTCTTTCACTTTGTGTACAGCGTGACGGCGGGCACACTGAACGCGGAGGCGGCGTGCAAGGGGGCAGCGCCGAGCGGCGCGTATGTGCACCTCGCCCGCCTCGAGCGGGCTGCCGTCCGGCGCGCGCTGACTAGTCTGCCACCTAAGCGCTCAGTGGGTCCGGACGGTATTCCGCCCTTTATATTGAGAGATTGCCGCATGGTATTAGTAGAACCTTTGCTGCACATATTTAATGTTTGTTTGTCGGTGGCACACTTTCCTAGTCTTTGGAAACTTACGCGGGTGGTACCTATACCGAAAGGGGGAGGTGGTACGGATGTCAGTGACTTCAGGCCAATCGCGGTACTGAGCGCACCAGCCAAGGTATTCGAGATGGCTGTTCATAATTGCCTTTATACACAGATAGGCCCGTACGGATGTCAGTGACTTCAGGCCAATCGCGGTACTGAGCGCACCAGCCAAGGTATTCGAGATGGCTGTTCATAATTGCCTTTATACACAGATAGGCCCTCATTTGTCTGATACGCAGCACGGATTCCGACCTGGGCGCGGTACAACAGGAAATTTGCTTCACCTGATGACACAGTTGGTACCAGCTGTTGACGCTGGGCTCCAGGTTGACATGGCCTATCTGGACTTCAGGAAGGCGTTCGACACAGTAGACCACGACATACTCTTGTCGAAGCTAGCGGGTATGGGCTGTACTTTTCATACTGTAAAGTTCTTCGCCAGTTATCTTCGTGACAGGCGTCAGTATGTGGACTGTGCCGGACACTTCTCTGAGCCCTACTACACTAGATCAGGCGTCAGTCAAGGTACAAATTTGGGACCCTTATTATTTATTATTACGGTAAATGACTTACCAGAGGTAGTCAGGTCAACATGCATGCTATTTGCTGACGACCTTAAGTTGTCTGCAGTCATAAAAGACACTGCGAATCATGACATGCTGCAGCGCGACTTGGATAGGGTCAGTGAATGGAGTCACTATAATAAATTATACTTTAATGTATCAAAGTGCTCGGTACTCTCATTCACACGCACACGAACCCCAAAACACCACCAGTACAGCATGGACGGGAAGCCGCTGCAGCGTGTTATGGAGGTTAAGGACTTAGGCATACATTTTACCAGTGATCTGCAGTTTCGCAAACACGTGGTTCAAGTCTGTAAAAAGGCGTATAGGAACCTGGGATTTATGCTGCGTCAGACAAATGACTTCACTAACATCAGAGCATCTACCATACCGAGACAGAATAGGGTAGGCCTATTCTGTCTCGGTATGGTAGGATATTACAAATTGGAAATTAGGCGTGAAGTTGCACTAGCAACATACATTTTCAAAGTTTTAAGAAGTATTGTACAAAACTCGGACTTACTATCAGAAATAGGCTTCAATTTACCGGATGGGTACGTGCAGGTGCGGCGGCGCAGGCCGCAGCTGCTGGTGGTTCCTCTAGCGCGCACTAACCTGCTGGGGCGCGCACCGCTGACTCGTGCGCTGCGCACTCTCAACACGGTGGCGGAAGTTATAGACATATTCGACTGTACACTGAGTGAGTTCACAAGGGCCACATATTGTGTAGCATGTAAGGATTCGATATACTTATACTTTACTAGCTGACCCGGCAAACGTTGTTTTGCCATATAAATAATTTAAAAAAAATTTAGGTGTGGACTACCCCTAACATTTAGGGGGATGAAAAGTAGATGTTGGCCGATTCTCATAGATACCGGATAAGCATAAAAAATTTCATCAAAATCGGTCAAGCCGGAAGAGTATGGCATCGAAAACTGTGACACGAGAATTTTATATATTAGATTAGATTTAGACTATATTTTTTAAGTTACTTTGTCGCATTAGATTATTAAGTATCTGTAATGGCAAAGAAGCATGTGATAAATAAATAAATAAATTACTGATAGGACTATTGTTGCCAATAAGCCTGACATAGTAGTGATAGACAGATCAGTGCGCCGCGCAATGATAATCGATGTTACCATCCCACATCAAAGACTCGTTCTAAAAGTAAACGTATAGGGCCGCTGCCCGAGGGCAATCGCCGGGGCGCACCTGGAGCTGACGCTGGGTGTCACAGCATGCGATCCGTCAGCGGTGAGGAGTTGAGCAGGCGGGCTTCCACCGACAAAGATACTACAGCCGAACTCCGTGACGATGGTGATAGACTGACGGACAGGACAGACACCCCTGTAGAACCGTATAGCCCAAGTACAATCTCATACACACCTTCTAGACGTTCATCACCATCCATACCATCGTCACCCATATCATCATCACCCCCCATTACAAACTTAAATACCGTCCCAACGACTCCGACCTTGAGTGTTGCGCAAGGGGGTATCGACCTTCTTACCCGCTTCCACCAAGGCTGGAAAAGCAAGAGTTCGTATGAAATGGAGCAAGGAAGTTAACACATTTATCATGCGAACTTACCTTAACATAACAAAATTAGAAACTGATATGACCACCTACAGACAGCAACTACATGCACTTTTTACTCAACAGTATCCAGAAATTACAGTCTCTGAACAGTGAATCTCAGACCAGAGGAGAGCCATAGTTAGGAACAAACTTTTATCCCAAGAAGTTATAGACAATTTAAAAGAAGAACTTCGAACACGTTTACTACATGAAGAATCAGTAACAGATAGCAATGTTGCACAAAACAGAAACAGCCCTCATGAAGAACTACAGTCACTCACTCATTCACAACCTTTTATGACCCAAACCCAATCATACAACCAATCACAACCTTACACACACACATCACACACATCTACCCAAACAGAGACAATAACCTTAACACTAGAAAATGATATTGAAACTTTAAGCGTAACAGATCAAAACCTAACAACAAATACTTATATTCAAGAAATTAATGACAAGTTCAGAACTAAAATAGCACAATACTCTGGAATGGACTCAGCTGTCCGTCCAAAGCTACCCAAACTTAAATACAGCCCTAACCTATTTCGCTTAGTTAATTTATTTAATGAGAATATACTCACACAATTTATGTCGGATGACACACAACTTATTGACATACACCTTCTTATATATTGCACGGCCGTAGTTATATCAGAAGAACTAAACTTTAAAATCACCGAACACACAGGCACCACAAGAACAAAACAGAATGTAGAACCAGCATAGCAACAGACACTAGAAAAGAGCATAGAAAAATTACGGGCAGACATTGCCAGACTCACTCAATATATCAATGGCTGCAGATCAAATAAAGTAGTAAAGAACGTTGAGGCTATATTTAGGAACAATATTATACACACAAGACACGAAAATCATAATAGAACATATGAAGATTTTTTAGACACCTTGAAACAAAAATTAGCGCTTAAGTCTCAAAAGATATAAAAAAACACAGCAACGGAAAACCGATAACGCTCTGTTTAACACGAATGAAAAAATATTTTATAGAAATCTACAAAAACCAAAAACCGACAGAACTGAGGAAAACAACACACACTCACCCAACCTCCCTACAAAAGAATAACTCGAAACCTATAGGGCTAGTATCTGGGAAGAGCAAAAACTACACAACGAAAAAGCATCTTGGATAGTTAAAGAAGAAGAGAAATGGCGAAATATCGACGAAAAGGAATTTAAAGAGATAACAGAGTTCGATATTACACACATTACAGCTAGGTTACATAATTGGAAAGCGCCTGGTATAGACAAAATACACAATTTTTGGTACAAAAAGTTAACTTCATTACACAAATTCATAGCAAAAAATTTAACAGATATCGTATTAAAGCAGCAGAATACACCGGAATTTATTACAACAGGTATTACATATATTCTACCTAAGACATCACAATACACATCAGAGCCCTCCCAATATAGACCAATAACATGTCTCCCAACAATTTACAAGATATTAACATCAGCACTAACAAAGAAAATTAATACACATATTTTACACAACAACATAATAGCAGAGGAACAGAAAGGATGTAGACAGGGCCATACGGGATGCAAAGAACAGCTTATAATTGATTCCACTATACATAAACATGCCACCTCTAAAAATAGAAATCTTCACTGCACCTACATAGATTATAAAAAAGCTTTTGATAGTATACCACACTCCTGGTTGATACAAATTTTAAAAATTTATAGGATTAATCCAAATATAATAAATTTTTTGCACCATAATAATTATAATGTTACAGTGGAAAACAACATTACAAATGAATTGTAACAACAGTAATGTATGAACACGACAGATATCTATCAAAAAAAGCATTTATCAAGGTGACTCTCTGAGTCCCCTGTGGTTCTGTCTTGCCCTCAATCCTTTGTCTCATTTGCTGCAGAGCTGTGGAGCCGGGTACAGCCTTAAAGACACTACAGACGAAACAACAATATCACATCTGATAAACATGGACGTCATCAAACTGTATGCAAAATCAGAAAAAGATATGAAGAAATTAGTAGATATTACAACAGAGTTTAGTAAAGATATTAATATGCAATTTGGTTTAGATAAGTGTAAAACCCTTCACATTGTTAGAGGAAAGGTACGACCCGGTAACTATAATAATAATAATATAATATCTTTATTTATTATATAAACAGATTGTAGTACACGTAACATTTTTCACAATGTGGGTAGGATGAAATTTCTGACAATCAATTGGATGACGAGCTGTTCTCCTCGCTAGACTATGAAATAGTCTGTATTAAAGAGTAACAGTGCTGATCCCCTCAATTTTTATACTACTACAATACAGTGAATGAGTCGGATACTATAACAGCAATGGAACCAAATGACCTATATAAATATTTAGGGTATTCGCAACTAAAAGGTCTTGACCACGTAAAAGTTAATTAAAAATACACTAACTACAGAATATAAGAAAAGAGTAAGCGCTGTCTGTAAAACACAACTTTCTGGTAAACATTTAATTAAAGCCTTAAACACATTTGCTATTCCAGTACTGACATATTCATTCGGAGTAATAAAATGGACCAAAACTGACACAGAACAATTACAACGAATTACACGTACTATCGAACAATGTAATCTCTGCTCACTTTTAAAACAAAATCGCGTGCGCAGTATCCCACATCTGTGAACTGGCCACCTTTTTTATGAAATGGATGACCCTTTTTTATGAATAGGATGAATGGTCAAAACAAAGGGCCTAGGAAGTGAAAGTTATAACTCTGCAAGCAGAAATAGTCTTTACGGTGGTCAGTATATACATTGGGCGATAGTACAACACTCACAAAACACAACAACCTTCACCCTAAATCCGCCATAGAGAGGCTAACAATAAAACGAGAACATGGAGGGAGAGGCCTCATAGATATCTAGCACCTATGGCGGAAACAAGTCAGTAGATTAAAATCATTCTTCCATACAAAAGCTCGCACTAGTCGTATACATGAAGCAATAGTAGCAAACGATCTTAACTACACTCCACTCAACCTAAATGATCAGATAGAAAATCAAAACACTACAAACGATGACCCACAGACACAAAAAATAGAAGATTGGAAAAGAAAAGTACTCCACGGTCGGCACCCTCATGACCTGGAGCAACCCCACATTAACAAAGTTGCTTCAAATAAATGGCTGAAAGTAGGCACCTTATTTCCGGAAACGGAAGGATTTATAATAGCAATTCAAGACCAAATAATAAACACAAAAAACTACAGAAAATACATTATCAAAGACCCTGCAGTAACTAATGACAAATGTCGCAAATGCCACACACACCCAGAAACCATCCAACACATAACAGGCGCATGCACAACTCTCACACAGACCGACTACACTCACAGGCACAACCAGGTGGCCAATGTCATTCATCAAAAACTAGCACTCAAACACACACTCATCCAAGACGCCGACACTCCTTACTATAACTATAATAATAATAATAATATCCATCCCCGGAGTCGCCGCTCAGTTCCGCCTCTTCGCCACCGGACATCGGATCTCCCACGTCACCAGCAGCGGTAGTTGCGTCGAGCTCGAGCGGCGAATATTTCTCCCCGCCGACGTCGCCAACACCTGTACGTCGGCAGGGGAGAAGCCGGCCACCGAGGAGCTTGGGATCTAGGGGCCAACCGGCCCCGAGCCGGGTCCCCGCTACCGGTGGTTGTGTGCAGCGCATGAGATGGACTCAGTCCATAAACGAGAATGTCATGCGCGCATACTACGGGTCTACAGAGGGGGGAACTAACCTCACTGCGTACCGTGTTAAGATGCTGTCTCTGTTCCAGGTACTTGAACCAACCCTTAACGTCTCGGCCCAACGACTTTCGGATCAGGTGCGGGTCATCCAACGTAATCACATGTTGGACGACACCGCACTTGATAGGCTGCGCACAGAGGTACTGAGCAACCGTACCATCTTATCTCCACCACCAGCTACGACGTCAATATTTATTAACAGGGTTCCGTCGCAGCAAAATATTGCTCCTGTTGTGGAGGAGGATGACACGGTTGCCACGGTAAGTAGCCAGTGCAACGAACGATTGAGGAGCGCACTGGAGGATGCGCTTCGTGAGTACCGCTCATCTCCGATTACGCTTAGACCCCGATTGCCACGGTTACCCATGCACAAAAAAAATAGGGCGCTGGTGAGTGCTTTGAACTCGCTGCTTAAGAATATTTTCGAGAGCAGCGAGGATCTTGTCGATACACATTCAATCCTGTTTTGCGGGGCTGTTGCGGCATGTCGATTGGCTAATGTCAAGTTCCCGGATAGTGACGGAGCTAATCGACCAAAACTAGCTGTACCAGCCTGGCAATGCAGGATTGAGCGTCGTATCGGCGAGGCCAGGGTACTCATCGGCAAACTATATTGCTTCAGGGAGGGAAATATACGACCACGTGTGATGCGCTTTGTGAGACGGGCATTCTCGGGGACTGGGATCGGTCCTCAAGATTACATGTCCCGTGTCACAGAGCGCATTGACTTCCTGAGGCAAAAAGTTTGTGCATGGGCAAGCCGTATTCGGCGGTGTAAGCGACGGGTTGATCGGTTCGCAGAACCGCATGTTCCGGAGCGATGAGAGGTGGGTATACACCGTGTTCCGGACGATATACATAAACTTCGACCAGATGTTCAAACCACGGAAGTAAGCATTTTTCATTATGGACACATTAATAAATTCTTATTTTTTATTTTTTGTTAATTTTCATACAAACTAAATACCTAGACGTAAATAACCCGATATGCATGCCTCTTTATCCGAATTGGCAACGTCATTCATAACATTTGGCGGGCTGAAACAAATGAAATGCAAATAGTATTTGATAGATTTCAAATTAAGATACTTTCTCACTGCATAGCTCAATTAAAGAACAAGGTCCAAAATTGTATGGACACCGTCCCCACCCTTGTAGCACCTTAAAACCTATGTTAATCGAAGGGCTATAGTTATCTTATCATTTTATTGTACTACGGCGAAACTGAAATGTGCATCCGAAAAAAGTTATACTGACATGAAGGAACCGAAATCCTCACCTATATTATGTTCCGATCACGATCGTTTTCTTCTTTAATTATTACTGTTGGATGATTTTGTTCGTTCGAGGCTAATTGAGGAGCTCGTGGCTAAATAATTACAGCCGCACAGGCCGATCATTCGGGTTAAGCCGCGCTTACCGAGGTTGGTCTGTGGATGGTGACCATCTCTCATAACGAGTTTCTTCCGAGCGTCGAAAAGCACGTAAAGCCGTTGGTCCCGGCCATCATTTGTAGATCTTTGACAGTCGTTACTATTAGTCAGAAGCTCTAAAAGTCTGACAAACAGTCTTACCATGGGGTATCATATTACCCAGTTACTGGGTTGTGGAGGTCCGATAGGCAGTCGCTCTATGTAAAATACTGATATCTAGCTGCATCTACATGAGCAGTAATATGCTTGAATAGCGTGAGCATGACTGCTTCGCAGAAGGAGGCGACCGCTTCCCACTCCGTCTCGCCCTGCAACATGGCCACGACGGGCGCGAAAGGTCTCCGCCTATCGCCGTCGTGAGGACACGATGGTGCTCCGTCCAAGCGGGGCGGTCCTGCACCGTATGCTCCACCGTGTCCTCAGGGCGATCCTCGCAGTGATGACACCCAGGCGTTTCTTCCCTCCCTATCAGACACAGGAACCACCCGAAACATCCGTGTCCGGTGAGGACCTGCGTCAAGCGGAAGGTGAGGATGCCGCCTGTGGCGCATCTCCACCCGCTCCTCAAAGAGGGACCTTACCGCCGCGATTGCAGCGTGCCCGGAGTGATGAGGGTATGCCTGGGACGACGAATTGTACTAATACGCGATGGATCGTATCGGCCGATGCGATGAGGGGATTTGGGTGCTTATCAGCAGATTCAAAGAAATGCTTGGAAAGGGGAAAGGCGTTTCATGAACTGAAGAATTGTGGGGATTTTAAAATCTAAATGGAGACTATCGTTACGGACATAATACGGGGCTCCCGTGACTTTACTGAGGAACCGATTTCGCCAGTTGGTGCCTGCGCGCATGCCATCAGTATCGTGTGGTATTCTGGGGTTGGAAGGCATTTAGATAATTTCGTTGGGCCAGCCAGTGCCTGGGGCAATATTGTAATAGACCTTGAAAACACCGAATAATGTATTTGTTGTGATAAAAAGTAAACGGTTTATTTGAAAACTCCTAAAAACCCGTAAATGGTTACTTCACAATAACGATATTCAACAGAATTCTTCATTGAACTTTTTTCTGCCCTGTAAGTTGTTCCCGTGCGGAAGTCACTATTTAGTTCCAAAGAGTTATTTGCAAACTCCAAACGAAATTATCCACCACCTTCCTAGCCTTTTCCCAACTATATTGGGGTCGGCTTCCAGTTGAACCAGATGCAGCTGGATATCAGTATTTTACATAGAGCGTCTGCCTATCGAACCTCCACAACCCAGCAACTGGGTAATACGATACCCCATGGTAAGACTGCCTAAGACTGGTGGTCAGATTTTAGAGCTTCTGACTGTAAAGACTGTCAAAGATCAACAAATGATGGCCGGGATCAACGGCTTTACGTGCTTTCCGAGGCACGGGGGAAACTCGCTATGTCAGATTGTTACCCATCCACAGACCGACCTCGGCAAGCGCGGCTTAACCCGAATGATCGGCCTGTGCGGCTGTAATTATTTAGCCACGAGCTCCTCAATTAACCACGAACGAACAAAATCATTCCACGGTAATAATTAAAGAAGAAAACCATCGTGATCGGGAACATAATATTGTGAATGATTCCGGTTCCTTTATGTCGATATAACTTTTTTCGGATGCACATTTCAGTTTCGCCGTAGTACAATAAAATGATAAGATGGTTATGGCCCTTCGATTAACATAGGTTTTAAGATGCTACAAGGGTGGGGACGTTTTGGGTATTGTTCTTTCATTAAATGAAATTACAAATATCTTTGTAACGAAACCTTTTTAAGTACTACTTCCTTTGTTGGATTTGATTTGTAAAAGCCATAGAAGTATTTGCTAAAGTTTATGGATAACGTGAAGAACACGGTGTATAGAGCTTGGGAGCGACCCGAACAAAACATGGCTGACCTGTGCCGTCCAGATGACAACGCCACGAGTTCATTCTGGCGCAGCATCTGGTCGGTGCCCGTCAGTCATGCTGAGGCTGACTGGATGCGAGATGTCGAACGAGTGTGTGAAAATATTCCTGAAATGGAACCAGTTTCCATTACGCCATCAGATGTGGCAAGAGCAGTCCGTCCGTTACCAAACTGGAAATCACCGGGACCGGACGGACTGCATAACTTTTGGCTCAAATGGTTGAGTAGTTCACACACTTGTCTGGCATCTCAATTCCAGTCCTCCTTGGAGTCTGGGTCGCTACCACAGTTTCTAACAACAGGGGTTACCCACCTTCTCCATAAGGCTGGTAGTACCGCGGAACCCAAAAATTAGGTTGCGGTGACAACTCGTCTCATTAGATATTTCGTCTTTTTCCCTATTACGTCACTTTCACTGATTCGTCACCTTGTGCGTCTGGTCATTTTTATTAACTCGTCTCATGCTCTATTTCGTCTCTTTCCCAACTCGTCGGACGCAAAAGTACAGACGCCAGCATATCAATCTACCCCAAGCTGTCAACTTTAATAGATTTCATCTTTATCACAAACGAGTTTCTGCCCATGGCTTCACCGGTGTGGTGGGCATATATTATCCCACGGGGACGTATTGACCGGATAAAGTTATCCTATGACCCAGTCCTTGGGCACGCCGCAATCGCGGTGCTAAGAACCCCCTTTGAGGAGTGGCTGGAGAGACGTCACGGCGTCCTGACCTTCCGCTTGACGCAGGTCCTCACCGGACACGCATGTTTCGGGAGGTACCTGTGTCTGATGAGGAAGGAAGAAACCCCTGGGTGTCACCACTGCGAGGATCGCCCGGAGGACACGGTGGACCATACGGTGCAGGTCTACCTCGCTTGGGCAGAGCACCGCCGTGTCCTCACGACGGCGATAGGCGGAGACCTCTCGCGCCCGGCATTGGTCGAGGCCATGCTGCGGGGCGAGACGGAGTGGGAAGCGGGCGCCTCCTTCTGCAAAGCAGTCATGCTCGCGAAGGAGGAGGCGCGCCGCGAGAGGGAGAGGACAGCGTCCTCTCTCCATCCCAGCCGCAGTGGTAGACGCCCACGGCGACGGACGTCGCAAGACGATCTCCGGCCACTGTAGGCGCGGGCATGCGGGTGGCCAGTAATGGGCGACTCGCTACGCTGTCCGAACATGGACTATGCCCGGGTCGACGGCTCGTTGTGTTCCACGCGCGCCTCAAAGAGCTTATGACGGGGCCAAAGCCTGCCGGGGTCTCGGGACTAACGAATTACCGCAACCCCGGAACGTGAGTGAAGGGCTATTGAAGGGCACCGTGGATTTTAGTCAGTTCGAGTCTGACAGTCCCTTCCGCTCTGCCCTGGGTGGAAGGACTCATTTGATGATTTTACCACGCTAAAAAAATACCTAGTCCTTTTCGGCCATGGTTTACTGATGTGCCCATTCAAATCCGTACAGTCGTTTTAACCTAAGAACGCGAATAAAATAAAATATTAGTTAGGATAGTTTTTGCCCCCGACTTTGTCCGCATGAAATTTATTTTTCCCCAATCCACCGCGACGCATCGTTATCGGTATTGTATAGTCTGATCATCCCGATATTATTGACGCTGACTGTACGTTGTCATATGCGTCGGACGAGTTGGGAAAGAGACGAAATAGAGCATGAGACGAGTTAGTAAAAATGACCAAATGCACAAGGTGACGAATTAGTGAAAGTGACGTAATAGGGAAAAAGACGAAATAGCTAATGAGACGAGTTGTCACCGCAACCAAAAATTATAGACCGATCACGTGTTTGTCAACGGTTTATAAACTTCTTACATCCATTTTGAGTGTGAAAATTAATGCACATATTGAAAGTAACTCAATAATGTCCGCCTCTCAAAATGGATGTAGGAACGGGTCCCGTGGTACTAAGGAGCTACTCCTCATTGACATGGCCATTAGCCAACAGGTTCGTCGATCCCGCAAGGATCTGTCCACATGTGGATAGATTATAAGAAGGCCACATACGTGGCTCATGAGGGTGCTGGAGTTGTACAAGATAGATGCAACTCTACGCGCCTTCCTTGAGTCATGTATGGGGCAATGGAGAACGGTCCTTCGCTATCCAGGGTGTCGACAGATCCAGGCGAACGATGAACCTGTATGGATCAAACGGGGAATATTCCAGGGCGACAGTTTGAGTCCACTTTGGTTCTGCTTAGCCCTGAATCCTCTAAGCACATTGCTGGAGGACTCAGGTCTGGGCTATCGGTTGAGGAGAGGCGGTCAGGTCATATCTCACCTTCTATATATGGATGATCTGAAACTCTTTGCCCCCAGCAAATTGCGACTAATGGAGCTACTGAAGGTAACTGAAACTTTTAGTAGTGCCATCAGGATGGAATTTGGTGTGGACAAATGTGCAGTCATGCATGTAAAGCGAGGGGAGATTATGGAATCTGAAGGGATTCATCTTTCAGATTCCATACACCTTAGATCACTTTCCTCATCCGAGACCTACAAGTATTTGGGTATGTCGGAAGCGTTAGGCATTAATGTACCGGACGTGAAACAATCGTTGAGGGAGCGCTTCTTTGGACGCTTGAAAAAGGTCTTAAATAGCCTTCTTTCAGGCGGAAACAAGGTGCGCGCCTTCAACGGTTGGGTCATGCCGGTCTTGATGTACTCTTTCGGCATACTTAAATGGACTCAAACTGAACTCGACGCCTTGGATAGACGAGTCCGTACGCTGTTGACCGCAAACCGGATGCATCACCCACGATCATCGGTGATGAGGCTGTACATCCCGCGGAAGTGCGGGGGTCGAGGCTTTTTAAATGCTAAGACCCTCCACAACCGCGAGGTGTGCAGTCTCAGAGAATATTTTTTGAAAATGGAAGTGGGTATGCACCGAGATGTGGTCACAGTGGACAAGGGACTCACCCCGCTGTCCATGGCTAAAGAGAACTGGCACAAACCTGTGATACTCAGTACCGAAGACCGCAGGGAGGTATGGCAAAGCAAGGAGCTACACGGACGCTTCTACCGGGCCCTTCATGGGCCCGATGTAGATTTTCTAGCGTCCGTGTCCTGGCTACGTTTCGGTGACCTTTTCGGGGAAACTGAAGGTTTTGTCTGTGCGATTATGGACGAAGTTATCTTGACGAACAACTACCGGAGACATATTATAAAGGATGGGACGATTGACGTGTGTCGGGCATGCCATCGTCCAGGTGAATCCATTAGACATATCATCTCTGGTTGTTCTCGTCTTGCTAACGGCGAGTACTTGCACAGGCACAACCTAGTAGCCAGAATCATTCACCAGCAACTTGCGTTGAAATACAAACTTGTGGAAGCTGAGGTACCGTATTACAAGTATGTGCCCGACCCAGTTCTCGAGAAAGACCATGTCACGTTGTACTGGGATCTGCCTATCATTACTGATAGGACTATTGTCGCCAATAAGCCTGACATAGTAGTGATAGACAGATCAGCGCGCCGCGCAATGATAATCGATGTTACCATCCCGCATGACGAGAACCTCGTGAAGGCTGAGAAAGATAAACAAATCAAATATATCGACCTAGCGCGCGAGGTTGTCGACATGTGGAATGTGAGCTCGGCTATCATTGTGCCGATTGTCGTTACTGCAATGGCCTGATGGCAAAGAGCCTCGACGAACATCTTTCGAGGCTCTCATTAGGGGGTTGGATCAAGGGCCTGATTCAGAAGGCAGTTCTCCTCGATACGGCTCGCATTGTGAGGAGGTTCCTGTCTCTGGAGCCCTAACCACCGGTAGCTTGGACCCTGCTCCCACACCGGTGGATCACTATTTTATATTTTTAAATGTTTTTTTTATTTCTTTTTTGTAAAAATATTTAAAAATGTATAAATATGATTGTAAAGATGAATAAACGACATAATAATAATAGTGGTCCGACTGTCAAAAGTGACTGACGTAAAAAATTTTCTTCCTCATTTTACATTTTAATTTTATTTTATTTGCCGCAAAAACCAACATAAAAATATGATTCTTGGCTCAATAATAACAAACAAAAATGAAAAATCAACAACAACTACAACAATGCAGTAAAATAACGGAAAAAAGAAGAAAATGAATCCAGTACTTTTGCGATGATAACCAGAAGTCGAACCAAACCGCAACCAGCACACCCAACATCTCCGGGCTCGTCGCTGAGCTCAGCCTCGCAGCCGCCGGGACGCGCCTCACCAGTGGACGTCGTGTCATCGAGCGCTGCAGCCGCGTCGAGCTCCAGCGACGAGTTTTTCTCCCCGCCGTCGACGCCACCACCGCCGCCACGACGAGGAAGAGGACGGCCACCAGCGGGCTTGGGACCTCGAGGCCAACAGGCCCCGAACAGGGTCTCCGCTGCCGGTGGAAATGTGTCGCGCATTCGTTGGACTCAGTCCATTAACGAAAATGTGATGCGCGCATATCATGGGGCTACAGAGGGAGGAATTAACCTTACGGCGTACCGAACCAGGATGCTCTCTCTGTTTCAGGTGCTTGAGCCCGCTGTCAACGTTTCGGCCCAACGATTGTCGGATCAGGTGCGCGTGATTCAACGTAGTCATAGGTTGGATGATGCTACACTTGATCGGCTGCGCTCGGAAGTGCAGAGTAGCCCTGTCGACAACCCTCTCGCAACACAGATAAACACCCATTCACCTGTCACTGCGCGAGTTAACCAGGATGTTGAAGAGGAGGCCGACAGGGTTATATCTGCAGATAACCAATGCAATGTGGAAATAAGGAGTGCTTTGGAGGATGCGATTCGTGAGTATCGGTTCACATCACCTGATCTTAGACCGCGGCTACCCCGTTTGCCCCTGAATAAAAAAAACGGAGCCCTAGTGTGTGCCCTGGATGCGCTGTTACCAGATTTTATTGAGAGCAGCGCAAACCTTTGCGATACACACTCAATCTTGTATTGTACGGCTGTCGCGGCATGTCGTGTAGCTCATGTCAAATTTCCGAACACAGAAAGAGCTGCACGACCGAAACTTGCCGTGCCAGCCTGGCAGTGCAGGATTGAGCGTCGTATCAATGAGGCCAGGGTGCTCATTGGGAAGCTCATCTGCTTCAGGGAGGGAAATACACGCCCAAGGGTAATGCGCTTTGTGAGGCGGGCGTTCTCGGGAACTGGAATCAGTTCTCGAGATTATATGTCCCGTCTCACAGAGCGCATTGACTTCCTGAAGCAGAAAGTTTATGCATGGGCGAACCGTATCCGCCGGTATAGGAGAAGAGTGGATCGATATGCTCAGAATCGCATGTTCCAAAGTGATGAAAGGTGGGTATATAGAACATGGGAGCGACCCATTCTCAATCAGGGTGTTACTGACGGGCACTTGCCAGATAATGAAGCTATGAGTGCTTTTTGGCAAAGTATTTGGTCGGTGCCCGTTGGTCACACTGAGGGTGACTGGATGCGTGTGGTTGAGCGAGCGTGTGACTCAATCCCAGAAATGGAAGAAATCTCTATAACCGCACTTGACGTGGCCCATGCAGTCCGTCCGTTACCTAATTGGAAATCTCCAGGGCCGGACGGACTGCATAATTTTTGGATAAAATGGCTACGAAGGTCGCACGCTTGTTTAGCTTCACAATTTCAGTCATCTTTAGAGACAGGGTCGCTACCAATGTTTTTTACCACAGGTGTTACCCACCTGCTCTATAAATCAGGTGGTACCGCGGAACCAAAAAACTATAGACCAATTACGTGTCTACCGACGATCTATAAAGTTCTAACATCCATTCTGAGAGCAAAAATTGCTTATCATATTGATAGTAATTCAATTATGACTGCCTCTCAGAATGGATGTAGGAATTGGTCCCGCGGTACTAAAGAGCTGCTCCTTATTGACATGGCCGTAAGCCAACAGGTTCGTCGATCCCGGAGGGATCTGTCGACGTGTTGGATAGATTATAAGAAGGCCTATGACTCTGTGCCGCATGCGTGGCTCCTGAGGGTGCTAGAGTTGTATAAAATAAATGCAACACTTCGCACCTTCTTGTTGTCATGTATGCGGCAATGGAGGACGTTCCTTCTCTATCCGGGACGTCGGCAGATTCTCGGGAGCGACGAACCGATTAGGATTGAGCGAGGAATATTTCAGGGTGACAGTTTGAGTCCGCTTTGGTTTTGCTTAGCCCTGAATCCTCTTAGCACACTGCTGGAGGATTCAGGTCTAGGCTATCGGTTGAGGAGAGGCGGTCAGGTTATATCTCACCTCCTTTATATGGATGACCTGAAACTTTTTGCCCCCACCAATTCGCAGCTGATGGGGCTACTGAAGATCACTGAAACCTTCAGTAGCGCCATTATGATGGAATTTGGTGTGGAGAAATGTGCGGTCATGCATGTAAGGCGAGGGGAGATTATGGAGTCTGAGAGCACCCAACTCTCAGATTTCATAAACCTTAGATCCCTTTCAGCAACCGAAACCTATAAGTATTTGGGTATGTCGGAATCATTGGGCATCAATGTTGCTGGCATGAAGCAATCGTTGAGGGAGCGCTTCTTTGGCCGCCTGAACAAAGTGTTAAATAGTCTTTTATCAGGCGGAAATAAGGTGCGCGCCTTCAATAGTTGGGTCATGCCGGTTCTGATGTATTCTTTCGGCATACTCAAATGGACTCAAACGGAACTTGACGCCTTAGATAGAAAGGTCCCTATACTGCTGACAGCAAATCGGATGCATCACCCACGGTCATCGGTGATGAGACTGTATATCCCGCGGAAGTGTGGAGGCCGTGGCTTACTTAATGCTAAGACCTTGCACAACCGCGAGGTATGCAGTCTCAGGGAATACTTCTTTAAAGCCGACGTGGGGATGCATCGAGATGTAGTTTCAGTGGACAAAGGCCTTACCCCGCTCTCCTTGGCTAACGAGAACTGGCGCAAACCTGTGGTATTGGATACTAATGGCCGCAGGGAGGTATGGCAGAGCAAGGAGCTACACGGACGGTTCTACAAGGCCCTTCACGGGCCTGATGTAGACTTTTTGGCATCTGTAGCCTGGCTACGTTTCGGTGACCTCTTCGGAGAAACCGAAGGTTTTGTCTGTGCGATTATGGATGAAGTTATCATGACGAACAATTACCGGAAATATATTGTCAAGGACGGTACGGTTGACATCTGTCGGGCATGCCACCGTCCCGGTGAGTCGATCAGACACATTGTTTCCGGTTGTTCTCGTCTTGCTAACGGCGAGTACTTGCACAGACACAATCTAGTAGCTAGGATTATCCACCAGCAACTTGCCCTGCAGTACAACCTTGTGGATTCTGAAGTACCATACTACAGGTATGTGCCCGACCCAGTTCTTGAAAACGGTCATGCCATATTGTATTGGGATCAATCTATCATCACTGACAGGACTATTGTAGCCAATAAGCCTGATATAGTGGTGGTAGATCGCCGAGAGCGCCGTGCAATGATTGTTGACATCACCGTCCCTCATGACGAGAATCTCGTGAAAGCTGAAAATGATAAAAAAATCAAGTATCTTGATTTAGCACACGAGATTGTCGACATGTGGGACGTGGACTCAGCAGTCATTGTACCGATAGTCGTTACGGTCAATGGACTAATTGCGAAGAGCCTCGACCAACATCTTAAGAGGCTCTCATTGTGCAGTTGGCTCAAGGGCTTGATACAGAAAGCAGTTCTCTTGGACACGGCGCGCATAGTGAGGAGGTTCCTGTCTCTGGAGCCCTAACCACCGGCAGCTTGGACCCTGTTCCCGATGCTGGTGGGCACCTATTTTTTATATTTTTAAATGTTTTTATTTTTTTGTAATAATATTTAAAAATGTATCAAATATGATAGATAATGAATAAAGGAAATAATAATAAAACATTTATTTCAGAATCATCCATATAATACGTTTACAAATGAATAAACGAAATAATAATATGATCCCGACCGATTTCGGCCACAGCGACTTGGATCTACCTATTGAGAGCATCGCTGGTGTGCCCTCTGGTGACTGACATAGCCAATTTTTGCAGTGAAAGTGCGTCCACATTCACTGCAAGTCAGCACCCCTCCGACTATAACTATACACGAAAAATCACCCTAGAAAATACTACACATAAGCTTTTTTACGACCGCGGCATTCTTACCGATAGGACAATCCACTATACCAGACCAGATATAATCCTACAAGACAAAATAAATAAAATAACTTACCTAATAGACATAGCAATCCCCAATACACACAACCTACAGAAAACAATCACTGAAAAAATTAGCAAATATGCAGACCTCAAAGATGAAGTCACTAGAATCTGGCGGCAAGAAAAAGTGTATGTAGTCCCAATAGTTCTTTCCACAACAGGCGTCATCCCTAATGTATTACACTACAAAAAGCTGCTATATTAAATACATGCAGAATTGTCAGAAAATTCATGCAAATAGACGAGAATGAAATATGACCTAATCACAACACGTAAACACCCACATTTAATAAACATCACACGCTACATTTGCTTTGGTTTCGGCCCGTAAATGTAGCTAAAATCCAGCCTAAGAGCTGAGCAGTGAAAACACTTTTTTTTTACAGACTTGTACTGACTAAAATCCACGGTGTCCTTCAATAGCCCTTTATGTTCCGGGGTCACGGTAATGAGATAAGTCCCGCGACCCCGGCAGGCTTTGGCCCTCTAGAGAGGGGGCCACGTCATTATGCTGACGCTCTTTGAGGCGCGCGTGGAACACAACGCGCCGTCGACCCGGGCATGGTCCATGGTCGGGCTGCGAGTTGCCCTTTACTCGCCGTCCGCATGCCCGCGCCTACAGTGGCCGGAGATCGTCTTGCGACGTCCGTCGCCGTAGGCGTCCACCACCGCGGGTGGGGCGGAGGGAGGACATTGTCCTCTCCCTCACACGGCCCGCCTCCTCCTTCGCGACCATGACTGCTTCGCAGAAGGAGGCGACTGCTTCCCACTCCGTCTCGCCCCGCAGCATGGCCGCAACCAATGCCGGGCGCGAGAGGGGCAGTGAAAACACTTACCGTAAATAATAATAATAGGGTCTTACTCCGCTCTCCTTGGCTAACGAGAACTGGCGCAAACCTAAAGTATTAGACACTAATGATCGAAAGGAGGTATGGCAGAACAAGGAGCTTCACGGACGCTTTTACCGGGCATTACATCGTCCCGATGTAGACTTTTTAGCGTCCGTATCCTGGCTGCACTTTGGTGACCTGTTTGGGGAAACCGAAGGTTTTGTCTGTGCAGTTATGGACGAAGTTATGATGACGAATAACTACCGGAAATAGATTGTGAAGGATCCCAAGTAACACAATCGTGTCTAGAAACGTACTACTAGATAGCTTATAGAATGTTTTTGCTTTGTCTACCATAAGTGTAAAATATCTATAAGCAATCTTCAAGAACGCTTATAGACAGAGTTTAGTAAAAGTGGGCACATTCTTGTACCCTCTCTTAAGAATGAGTTAAGAAAACATGACTAGATAGAGTTAAGACAAAATTGACTTAAGAGATATTGTTTCTAGTGTCTCTCTAAACTGTTTAGACTACAAGTTTTACTAGTAGTGTACTAGTAGATAGTTTATAAATAAAGTTTAGACCAAGTGTTAAAACCAAATGATCTTAAGACTAACAACTTTAAGTAACATTTGATTTGTAATAGAGAACGACGCATTATGGCGCAGAACTCGCAAGAGTTATTTATCTAAACTTAATATTGCATCATGGCGTAACAAATTTTATTTTTAATAACTTGTGTTTTAATAATGGTAAACAAGCAAATCAATATGCGATTGAAATTCTATCGTTGAATATTATGTAAAACTCTTGTAAAATAAGAGCGCCCGCTGTAAATGTAATATTTAACTTTTTTTTTTTCAAAATATGAATATTATTTGGTATAAGCAAATTTTTAAATTCGCATTTTAGTGTTTAAAATACTCATTTTATTTAAAATAAGTAATTTAAAACATATCAAATGTTTAATTAGACATAATTTAATGACAAAAACATAAAACTAAGCATTAAAATACGTAACGAAAATTATAATTATGAAGCAAAAATAGGTAGTAAAAATGGCGTCAAGATAAAATTGACTAGAAAACCGATTTCTATAGAACAAACATTCTGGAGATTTTTTTTGTAGTATGGCTCTAGAATAATTTCACTTACTGCATACTAAACTATCTAGTGAGAGAATAAACAGACTTATGAGTGGTTTAAGATTATCTAGTAACTGTCACTCTGTGATTATTTACTAAATGTATGGAGACTTATAGCTAGAAATATTTACAAGTAGTGGGCTTTGTACAATTACACAATTAATCAATCAACCAATAGGAAACATTTGCGTATTTCTTATAAGATAATAGTTCCATAAAATATCCGTGTGGTGGCGACCACACGGATATTTTACGCGCACGGCACGGCGTCTTCGCCTGTACAGTGTGGCGTATTTGCTCCGCATATAAATATTGCGAACCGGCGCGCGCAGCGCTCATTTTGGATTGGCCCCTACCCTTGTGTGTGCCAACGTACCGTCGCGTCACCCTGCCCGTCATCGGGCCCCGCGTATCGAATCGCTCGCACACCGATCCGCACGGACCGACCCTCTTTCCCTGTGCTCGTACGGGTGCCTGCACCGGTGCGACCACAGGGGAAGCCCCCCCTCGCCACCCGACGCTCCAAGCGTCGACTGGTCGCGGAACAGTAGAAGACACCAGCTGCGATGCCGAAGCCCGGCACCCACCGCTCGTCCGGCCGTCCTGAGGCCGAACCACCACCAGACGAGGAAGAAGACGCTCCTCGGGCCACCCGTCCGGGGCTGGACCGGTCGTTGTCGATGCCAAACATCGACGCTGCAGCGGCCGGCACCCCCCGGGTACCTTCACCCACGAAGAAAAAAGGTGGCACAAAAAATGTGCCGCCTACCCACACCGGCGAAAAAATTTTTTCAACGGTCGACGGAGAGGCGATTGCGTCACCGGCCCGCGCTCCCTGCGCCGTGGCCGTGCGCCCGCCCGCCTTCCGTCCCGTCCCCACCGAGCCGCTGACACCAGCCACCCGCCGCACGCCGAAGCCAACGGGCACCTCTGCTCGCACGGCACAAGCGCCGGGCGCGCCCGCCGGCGCAGCCCGTGAGCCACCGCTGCCATCTGCCGGCGCGCAGGCGCGCATACGTCCGCCGCCGACCGTCGCCGCAGGCTCACTGCGAGCGGCGCGCAGAGTGCGCGCGCCCCGCGCGCCCGCGGCTCGCCACCGCTCTCACCCGAGCTGCCGGCCGGCGCTGCACCTGTCGCGCTCGCACCTCGCCTCGCCTCACCGAGTCCGGCGCGTCGACCGCGGCCTTGGCGGCCTGCGCGTCCGTGCCGGCTGCCCACAGCCGCTACACCGCCGCTACTACAGCGCGCAATGGTGCGCCCTGCGTGCACGCTGCCCGCCCTGCGCCGCTGGCGCCTATAGTGCCGGGCTCACCCGCGCCCCCGAAGACGTCGGCGTACGACTCGCCGGCCATGCGATCGGCATGCTCCTCCCGCGCTGGGTCGAGTATGTCGCTCGCCTCGGCGGGCTCAGCCGGCTCTGCGGGCCACTGCTCGCCGCTCGCCTCTCCGACGCGCTCGCTGGGATTCGGCTACGAATTTCAGCTCGAGCCGCGTCCTCAGAGGCGCCGCCGCAGCCCGGAAGAGGACGACGACCAGGCCAAGCGGCACTGCCTGGCCACGCCGCGCCGGGACACCGACGCCCCGCTCTCCTTCGCGGGCGCGGTCCGCCGCTCGCCGGCCCTGTCGCCGTCGCCCTCGGAGCCAGCGGCGCGCACTAACAGCAACACCGGACAGGACAAGGGGGTGAGTGTCCCAGGCTTATTAAGTGCCCCCGATGATGATGCCACCGGCTCAACTTCTTCTACCACCCAACAGCCCAGCCAACGGAACCCCGCACCTCCTAAGGCGAAGCGGCCCAGATTCCCTCCGCTGATAGTGGAGAGGCTACCATGCTGGGCCACGCATTTTAGGGCCCTTAGGGAGAAACTGGGCCACCCCCCCAACGCCCGCCCTTACGGCGCTGGGGTTCGTTTCTCGCCCGAAAGCGAGAACGAATACAGGGTGGTCCAGCGATACCTCTGCGGTCTAGAAAAGGAGCAGGGCCTCTCATGGTTCGCCTACTCCCTCCCAGCGGAGAGGAGCATGAAGGTGGCCATCAGGGGGCTCCCTGTAGACACCACCCCGGAGGAGATTGAGGAGGAGCTCCGCCGCATGGGATATGAGCCGGAGTACGTGCGCCACATCAGGGCACGACAGGGACGACCCGGCTGCATATTCCATGCAGTCCTCAAGAGGACGCCCGACATTAAGAAGATTTACGACACCACCGAGTTTCTATACATGAGGGGTGTCAAAATCGAGGCTTGGCGGGGCAAAAAAGGGCCCGCACAGTGCCACCGGTGTCAGAAATTTCGACACTCTTCTCACCAATGCCACCGGCCGCTCGCCTGTGTTCGCTGCGGGGGAGGGCACGCCGCGCGTGATTGCCCCCGCCCCAGAGAAGAGCCGGCCACCTGCGCTAACTGTGGGGGTGATCACCCGGCCAGCAACTTCATGTGCCCGGTGTTCCAGAAGGAAATTCAAAACAGGCGAGCCGGCACTGTAGCCGCCACGGCCGCGGGGCGCCTACCCACTAATGCGAGCAGCAAGTCTACCGCTACGCCGCAAATTGCTACCGAGGACTCGCAAGGCGCCTCACTTATGGCGGCGGCTAACGGGCCCACCCAGAGGGGAGAAGCCCCTTCCTCCTCAAGGCGGAGGAAGCGGAAGAAGAAGGGAGGCAAGGGGAAAAATCCCGCCCCCCCCCACCGCATCCAGGGACGGACTCAGGGCCGACCTTGTCAAATCCGGACCACAGGCTGTCCAGGCGCAATCACAGGCGCCAAGCCAACCTAAGGCATTGCCTAACGCAGCGCGTATCCAGACGCGTAAGGAAATGCCTAAGGCGCTGCCTACGGAAAAGGCAATGCCTACACGTCCCACTGTCGCACAGCAACCACTCCATGCTGTGCCCCCACCTAGATTGGGCGCAAACACCTCCGAAGGCGCTCCGGACAGCAGGATCACAGCCTGTGCGATCCGGATAATGATGGACCTAATGAGGGCCATCAGCCAAGGGCAAGACCTGGGCCCCATCGTCATCGACGGCTTGGCCACTTTACTGTCCCTCTATAATGGCTAGGCCGCTGAGGGTGCTTCATTGGAACGCCCGCGGCCTTCGAGACAAGGTCGCCCCCCTCCGCCATCTCCTCCGAACCCAGGACATCGACGTGGCGCTAGTAAGCGAGACGCACTTAGGGCCCGAGGACAGGCTGCGCGTCCCCGGCTACGTCGCTTACAGGAAGGACGAAAGGTCGGCACACGGCGTCCGCCATCGCGGCCTGGCGGTGCTTGTGCGGCGAAGAGTCGTCCATCAAGAGCTCCCCCTGCCCTCACTCACCACCTTCTACGCGCTGGGTGTACAACTACACGTTGCCGGCGGGGACCTTCATCTGTACGCCTGCTATAAGCGCCCCCGAGCCCGCCTTGACCTTGCGGAGCTCAGGGGCCTACTTGTCGCAAACAATAGCAAGGCTACACTCCTCGCCGGCGACATGAACAGTAAGCACCCGGCGTGGAACTCAGCGCAGCTCAACGACGGGGGGAGGTGGCTCTTCGCCGACGCGGAGGCCCAGGGCTACACGGTGTCAGGACCGGAAGCTCCCACCCACTACCCGGACAACCCCATCCACATGCCGGACGTCCTCGACATCGTTATCCACCTGGGCCTGCAATGCCAGGTCACCCAACAGGTCCTGGACGACGAGATGATGTCCGACCACCACCCCGTACTCGTCGTCCTGGAAGGAGTGCCGACCAGACAGCGTCCTCCCGCGCCACGTCGAGTCACCAACTGGAAGGACTTCGCAGAAAGGATTGAGGCCACCACACCAACTCGGTCCGCGACTACCTCCGCAGACGTGGACTACTAGCCCGTGACGTCACTGCTTGCATACAAAGCGCGTTAGATGCGGCGACAACCTCTGCGCCGCAGGGGAGAGTGCTACAGCCGCCCCTGCCGGCGTACCTACAAAAAATGATCGCCGACAAGAGGCGCCTCCGCAAGCAGTGGCAACAACTACGCTGCCCCACACTCAAGACCCGGCTTAACAGTCTAGCGGAGAAGATAAAGGCCGAGTTGAGGAGCAGAGACACCGAGAGCTGGGAGGAACAAATAGAGGCAGCAGCGGACGACTGGCCGTCTGTACACAGACTGTGCAGGCGGCTAAACAACACCCCAGCTCCGGTGCGACCACTCAGGGACAGGGACGGGGCGCTCAAGTACACAGCAGAGGACCGGGCGGAGGTCTTCGCTGAGCACCTGGAGCGTCAGTTCCGACCTAACCCGACCACCGACTTCGAACATGTCGCAGCAGTCGAGAAACACCTTGGGGACTACTTCGCAACGCCGGTAGCTCCTGAGGAGTCCCCGATATTTTTCTCCCCCGGGGCAGTACAGCGCGCCATCCGTAGGACGCGGCCTAGAAAGGCCCCCGGTGCGGACGGTATAACAAACACAGCGCTGCGCCACCTGCCGCCTCGTATGAACGCGGCCCTGGCGCGCCTGTACACCGCTATACTGCGCACCGGGACCTTCCCCACCGCGTGGAAGGAGGGGCGCGTTATCATGCTGCCCAAGGCGGGGAAAAACATTCTGAAACCAGAAAGCTACCGGCCCATCACCCTGCTGCCCACCATCTCCAAGGTGTTCGAGTGCCTCCTGCTGCGACACCTCCAGCCGCACATCACGCCACGCCCCGAACAATTCGGTTTCAGGTCGGAACACAGCACGACGCTTCAGCTGTCGAGGGTACTGCACCACCTGACAGCCACTACCATCAAGAAGGAGTACGCGGTTGCAGTATTCCTCGACATGGAGAAGGCCTTCGACCGTGTGTGGCACGAAGGGCTAATCTACAAACTAGCCACCTCTGGCGCGCCCCGTCGCGTGGTCAAGGTGGTCCAATCCTTTCTGCTCAACAGGACTTTCCGTGTGGTGGTAGAGGGAGCGCTTTCCAGTGCCCGCCCGGTGACTGCGGGGGTGCCGCAGGGGAGCTGCATCTCTCCGGCCTGCTACTCACGGTTCACCGACGACATCCCCACTACCGCCGACGCCATGCTCGCGCTGTATGCAGACGACGCCGCGTACATAACCACATCAATGAACGCGAGGTACGCGGCCGTCAAAATGCAGCGCGCGCTCGACCTCCTGCCCGACTGGCTATCGAAGTCTCGACTGTCGGTGAACGTGGGTAAGACGCAGGCCATGATCACCGGGAACACACCCCTACCACCACCGCTGCAGCTGCATGGGGCCGACGTCGCATGGTCGCACCGGGTCAAGTACCTTGGGGTCACAATCGACCGTCGCCTCAGCATGGGCGCGCACGTCCGCCAGGTCATCGGGCGGGTCAGAGCCGCCCGCGCCCAGCTACGTCCAGTGCTCTCGTCCCGACTCCCGGTGCGGGTCAAGTTGGGCGTGTATAAACTATATATACGCTCAATCTTGACGTACGCCGCACCCGCCTGGTTCGCCCTCACGTGCGAGGGGGACCGGAAGCGGCTCCGCGCACAGCAACACCTTGTGCTGCGGACCATACTTGGAGCACCCTTCGTCGTGAGGAACGACGTGATACAGCGCGACCTCGGGATTGAGAGCCTGGACGAATTCATAAGGCGCCTGGCGACGGGGATGTTCGCGCGTGCCGACGCCTCTGCTTGGCCACACATCAAGCACCTGGCACCCTTGCACGCGCGCCCCCCAGACGCAAGGCGCCTTCCCCGTGACCTCCTGGTGGACTGCACCCCCGCCCCCCCCCCGGATTGACTCCTGGGTAAGTTGCTGACCAACACGTAACTTACTCAAACAATAGACTTCACACTACATGCACGCCTGCTGTGCGACGGATTCTAAGTTAATATAGGTTCGTCGTGCAGCTTCACACAATCACTTTCTCCTCAGGCGCTATACACTTACGCCTGAATGCACAGCGTGGGCTGTGATTCAAGCAATCACTGGGCGGTGTTACACAATACAATACCGTCCACACTCTCACCTCTGCCCCTTGCCCGGGTCGCTACTGGCTAGCTCTGGAACACGGGTCGGGCGGGGGCCACACACTTGTGTAGGAGCGCCCCAGCCGGCCCCCATGTCGCTGGTCGCCTTCTGCTGAGCCTCCCCCAGGTAACTGGGGGTCTCACTCGGCGGGGGCGGACCGCCGGGGGGTCGTGAAGAAGCGGGAAAGTTCCTTGTCGTTAGTACCGCGGCGCGCCTACACAATACAAATAGCAACTTCTCACCGGAACACAGAATGCCTATACCTCGAACATAGGCCACGGTCTTACCACCCAAATGACCGGCCCATTGTCATGGGCCGCGGCAAGCATCCGCGGGAAGGGGGCAAAGCCCCGGGACCGCTTGCCACACCCCTCTGCAGGGGTGTAGCGACTACTCTCGTCGCAGCGCTCAGTTCAGCGAGTGCGGTGGCCACGAACGGATGCCTCTTCATGTCATTGTATTGCAGCTACAGTACTCCCCCCTTAGCGAAGCGTACGGGCGTCTTGACGATCCTGCCTGATCTCGTACGTCGTTCTTCGCTGGTGTTCGACGCTGGAGGAAGGCTGGAGTGATCTTCAGTGGTAGCTGCAGCTGTTTGATGTGTCCCGTTACTCGTGTGTTCGTGATTATCTTCGATGTTGATAGTGTACGCCGGCTTGAGACGGTCGATCGATGTACACGCGCAAGGTGTACCAACCTACAGGCGCGCTAGGGAGAAACGCCAGCGCCTTCAATCCAACGTCCGTTTCCGGCCGGCGCATCGCGTTGGACGAGCACGCAGCAGGGAGAGACGTGCGGGGAAAGGGACGCAGCTGCGCGGCGCGGGCGACCGCCGCCGCCCCGGCCACTATACACCGTGACTTTTTAGTCGTCTTACAAAAGTGGTCCACTTAATGTACCCGACCTAAAATACATCTAGGCGAGTTTAGTTTTTTTTTAATCGTTAAAAATAAATTTTATTAATAATAAATAGGAACATTAGAAATATGAAAATGTTTACGTATCAAGCTGTAGAGTATACCTACCCAGCGCAATAGTCGGGCAGATCATTCCATCTCCATTTTCTATGAGACAAGGGTGTTTTTAACTACTCCTTGCGTCATAATAATGAATTAAAATTTTATTTATAAATTTTTCAAATCTCTTAAATACCAATTTTTTTATTATAAACGTGTTCTAGTCTTTGGATACATAAACTGGGCTGCCGTTGTAAGACGACTAAAAAGTCACGGTGTATAAACAGCGAGCGCTAGAAGCGCTCCATTCGGACGACTCGCCACCGGGAGCACACACGTAACAAAAAACTGTAGTATTTAGCCCCGCTCGGCCAACCTGCACAACTATTGTAATTATTATAATAATTATTATAAGTTTTCATTTAAAGTCGTCCGTTTCATTTATCTCTCCCGCACAATCGATATGTTGCTAGATCGATCTGGTAGTTGAATCGTGAAGTACTTCTCGTTGCGCTCGATGATCTTGAATGGACCTTTGTATGGGTGTTGAAGTGGCTTGTGGACGGTGTCATCACGTACAAATACGTGGCTGCATGTTGATAGGTCGTTGTGCACAAACATACACCGCTTGTTTGAATGCGGCTTGTATGTAGGTGTCAGCTTCGTGATTACGTCGTGCAGCTGATCGACGTAGGTGTGGTCCATCTTCGTTGCGGCTGGTAGTCGTATTGCTTGACCGTAGGTGAGCTGCGCGGCACTTGTGTTGGTATCAGTGCGCGTGTCGGCTCGTAGACCCATCAAAACAATAGGTAGTTCAGTGATCCATTTGTTGCTGTTTTCAAGTCGTGACATGAGTGCGGCCTTCAGTGATCGGTGCCAGCGTTCGACGATGCCGTTACTCTGCGGGTGGTAGGCAGTAGTACGGGTTCTTTCTACTCCAAGTAGTTGTGCGAGGTCTTGGAATAGCCGACTTTCAAACTGTCGTCCTTGATCAGTCGTTATTCTTGTAGGACAACCGAACCGAGATATCCATGTTTCGTACAGCTTTCTTGCGACGACTTCGGCGGTTATCTCTTGAAGTGGTACTGCTTCGGGCCATCGTGTACAGCGGTCGATCATTGTGAGCAGGTATCGATGTCCACACGAAGATGTAGGTAGTGGTCCAACAATATCAACGTGGATGTGTTGAAATCGTTCGCTCGGTGGGAATGATGTGACGTCACTGTAATTGTGTCGTTGAACTTTGGATAGTTGACACGAAGTGCATGCTTTCGTCAACTCGCCAATGTCGATATTCATTGCTGGCCAAAAGTAACGATCTTGCATTAGTTTGCGCGTAGTTCGTATTCCAGGGTGACTTGCACTGTGCACGGCGTTGAATGCGATGCGACGATAGTCAGCTGGTAGGTATGGACGAATGTGTGACGTAGACGTTTCGCAGAATATTGATTTGTTTGTGCCGGGCATGACGATTTTCTTGAGTTGAATATTTGTTTGTTGTGATAACGTTGTTATATTGTTGTCTTTTTCTTGTACTTGTGATAGTTCTTCGTAGTTGATAGGTGATGGCAAGTCGATGGTTTCGATGCAAGAGAGTGCGTCGGCGACAACGTTGTTTACTCCGCTGACGTGCCGGATGTCCGTCGTAAATTCACTGATAAACAACAGCTGACGCGTGCGCCGTTGTGTATCGTTATCGGACGGAGGCTTGCGTATAGCGTAGGTCAGTGGTTTGTGGTCGGTGTACACTGTTAGTTCTCTGCCTTCGAACATTTTTCTGAAGTGTTTGATTGCCATGTAGATTGATAATAATTCTCTGTCGAATGTACTGTATCGCTGTTGTGTTTCGGAAAATTTCTTTGAGAAGTAGCCAAGCGGTATCCATTTCTTGTTGACATACTGTTGAAGTACAGCTCCTGCGCAGGTATTTGAAGCGTCGCACATGAGGGAGATGGCGTCGTTTGGTGATGGAGATGGATGAGCGAGTAAAGCTGCGTTTTGTATGCTAACTTTACATGACTCGAATGCTTGTGTCGCTTCTGTGTTCCAGTCGATCTTTGTCTTGTCGCGTTTCTTGGAATTGTGCAGGAAAGCGTTGAGAGGTGCTTGTACGTGTGCAGCGTTTGGTATGCTGTCACGATAGAAGTTTACCATGCCAATAAATCGACGTAAGTCTTCGATAGTCTCAGGTTTGGGGTAAGCAGTGATGGCAGTGACTTTATCTTGTGGTGGCTTGATTCCGTTGCTCGACACTTGATAACCCAGGAACTTGACGTTTTCTTTTCCGAAGACACATTTTGATGGGTTCACAGTGATGCCATACTCGTCTAATCTTCGTAACACCTCTTGTAGGTCTTCGATGTGACTGGCTTCGTCAATTGATGCGACGATGACGTCATCATCATCATCATCATCATCAGCCGGAAAACGTCCACTGCTGAACATAGGCCTCCCCCTTAGACCGCCACGCCGAACGACAATTCGCCACTTGCATCCATCGGTTGCCCGCGACCCTCACGATGTCGTCGGTCCACCTAGTGGGAGGCCTACCTACGCTGCGTCTTCCGGTCCGTGGTCGCCACTCGAGAACTTTTCTTCCCCATCGGTTGTCAGTTCTACGAGCGATGTGGCCTGCCCATTGCCACTTCAACTTGCAAACTTTATGAGCTATGTCGGTGACTTTGGTTCTTCGCCGGATATCCATGTTCCGGATTTTATCCCGCAAAGAAACTCCGAGCATAGCTCTTTCCATCGCTCGTTGAGTGACTCTTAGTCTCTCTAAAAGGCCAGCAGTTAGAGACCACGTTTCAGAGCCATATGTCATCACTGGCAACACACACTGGTTAAACACCCTTGTCTTGAGACACTGTGGGATTTTCGATGAGAAGATATCACGTAGCTTCCCAAACGCTGCCCATCCGAGTTGGATTCTTCGGGCGACCTCTTTCTCGAAGTTGGACCTACCTAACTGAACAATCTGTCCAAGGTAAGTGTAATGGTCTACAACTTCGAGAGTATCATTCCCAACAACAACCGGTATGGGTGCCACATGGACATTCGACATGACTTTTGTCTTGTCCATGTTCATTTTAAGGCCGACCCGTTGGGAAACGATACTGAGGTCGCTGAGCATAGCATTGAGGTGCTCCAACGATTCTGCCATGATGACTATATCATCGGCAAAACGAAGGTGAGTGATGTATTCGCCATTGATGTTGATGCCGAATCCGTTCCATTCCAAGAGCTTGAAAACGTCCTCCAAAGCGTTCGTGAACAGTTTCGGAGAAATAACGTCTCCCTGTCTCACGCCTTTCTGCAATTGGATTGGTTTCGTGCTCTCTTCCTGAAGTCGGATGGACATGGTGGCGTTTCTATACAAACACTTCAACACTTCGATATACCTATAGTCGATATGACATCGTTGGAGGGACTGCAATACTGCCCAGGTTTCGATTGAATCGAAGGCCTTTTCATAGTCCACAAACGCCAAACATAATGGCCGATTATACTCCTCTGTCTTCTGTATAATCTGGCGGAGCGTGTGTATGTGGTCTACAGTACTAAAACCTTTTCAGAAACCGGCTTGTTCGGGAGGCTGGAAGTCATCAAACCTGCGTTCGAGACGGTTCGTAATGACTCTTGAGAACAGCTTGTATACATGGCTCAGAAGTGAGATTGGCCTGTAGTTCTTCAACAAGGTGTTGTCACCCTTTTTGAAGAAAAGAACAACTACACTCCTGTGCCATGCTTCTGGCGTAGTACCTTCGAGTATGACGGAATTAAATAACTTCTGGAGGACCAGAAGTACCGGTTTTCCACCCGCTCTCAGAAGTTCTGTTGTGATTCCGTCTTCACCCGGCGCCTTGTTATTCTTTAGCTGTTTAAGAGCCATTCTAATCTCGTACAGGCTGATGTCCGGGATATCCTCAGTGTAGTGTCGAGTCAGTTTAGCTCTTGCGTCTCGAACTGTACTGACACTGGGTTGTCGTGTTGATGTGTATAACTGTCCGTAAAACCTCTCAAGCTCTCTCAGGATCTCCGGCTTCGTCGAAATAATGCTGCCGTCGTTAATCTTCAGCTTTGTCATTTGGCTTTGCCCAATAGACGAATTCTTTGCGAAGACTTTTGAGCCCTGGTTCCGCTCGATTGCCTCTTTGATCCGTGCCGCACTATAGGCACGCAGGTCACGTCGCATTGATTTAGAGATTCGTCTATTGAGTTTGCCATATTCCGACATGTCAGCTGAAGATTGCAGCCTCATCTCGGCCCGGTCTTGCATCAACTTGATGGTTCCGTTCGAGAGCTTTTGAGGCTTATTGCGGCGCGGGGTCTTAAAGAACTTGGACCCCACAGCTTGGACAGTTTCCACCAACCCATTGTTAATCTCGTCCACAGTTTCGCATTCGGTTAGGCACTGGAAGCGATTGTGCAGTTCGAGTTGAAAGTCTTCGGGGTTCTGGATGTGGGCAGGACCAGGCCGGAGCGTGGACTTCACCAGACGAGACCTTTCAAGCTTCACATTGATATTCAATGTGCCTCTGACGATTCGGTGATCGCTACCGGTTTTCACCTTGGCGATCACAGAGACATCACTGAATATTCGCTTTTTGGTCGAACATTCAGTTGGTGTAGCATTCCCGCCTTTTCTTATCGGAATTACGGAGACGTTGGCGCCGGTATCAATAAGAAATGACAGACGTGAGTTTTTGTCTGTTATAAATAGGCGGTAAGAAGTGTTGTTTGCGCCGGTTCCCGCCTCAGCCAAAGCAGGCGTTAGTTTCCCGAGGGGGCGCTGCTCTCTTCAAAATTGCACGGACGCGTACACTTTCGCGCCTCTCTGCCGAACTTGCGATGATAAAAACAGGTCGCTGATTGGTCGTTTCGTGCGCGATTGTGATTGGCTCTGCTCGACGAACGCGATCTTGAATGTCGTCTGTCGAATCTGCGTCGATGTTGATGATTTTGATGCGATCGGTATGCTTTTAGTTCTGCGATTTCCTTGGTGAGCGCGTCAATTTTCTCTTCTATCGATGTAGATGCACGTGGGGTGGTGGGAATGGAGGTAACAGCAGCGACTGCGCCGAGTGGCTGCGTCTGCTCGAGGATTTTGTCTGCCATCATTGCGAGCTCGTGGATGTCGGAGTGTTTCGCGATGTTTTCACTGACGGCGAGGACTGCTCGAACAGATTGTGGTAGGTGGTTGGTCCACATTATCCGCAGAGCTGAGTCGGAGATGTTGTCAGCGGCGAGGTTTTTCATGCGACGTAGCAGCTGTGAAGGCTTCATGTCGCCGAGTTCCATTTCTGATAGCAACCTTTGTACTTGCCGTTACTCTGATTCTTCGTAGACTTGGAACAATCTACTCTTCAGCGCTTCGTATCGGTTCTTCTCGGGTGGATATAGAATTATGTCGGAGATTTCGTCGAGATCTTGCCGCTCTAGTTGACCGATGACGAATTCGAACATGACTTGGTCGCCTTTCTTCTGCACGGACATGATGGCTTCGAATTGCACGAACCACAGACGAATTCTGTCGCGCCAGAAGGGTGAAATGCGCATCGACGTTGACACACCGGAGAGTTCTTGTTCACCGTTGTTGGCCATGATAAAAACTTGTATGTGTGGTCTCTGGAGCTTCTTCTTGATTATCACGTCGGGGTCACCAATGTAGCGCTTGGTTGGTGTTGAATAAAACTCCAGATGATTACGACGAAGTATATTAGAGGTAGAGAAGAACTGAAGCTTATGGAATACTGGAATAATTATTTACAAAATGTATGGAGACTTATAGCTAGAAATATTTATAAGTAGTGGGCTTTGTACAATTACACAATTCAATCAACCAATAGGAAACATTTGCGTATTTCTTATAAGATAATAGTTCCATAAAATATCCGTGTGGTGGCGCGCACGGCGTCTTCGCCTGTACAGTGAGGCGTATTTGCTCCGCATATAAATATTGCAAACCGGCGCGCGCAGCGCTCAGTTCAGCAAGTGCGGCGGCCACGAACGGATGCCTCTTCATGTATTGCAGCTAGGTACACATATAATCAAAATGTTATAAAACGAATCTTAATTAGTAGTATTGAATCGCACCTTGATAATTTTGTATAATTTAAACTAGGTACTAAACTTTTTAAATGTAAATATTTTTTACTAGCTTCTGCCCGCGACTTCGTACGCGGATCCTGTTGCTTATGCCAGGGACAACGGAGTCGTCAAAATCGAAGATCTGAAACGTCTGATGTCCATTAGAGCCTGGGTGAATTATAAATGGGAGTTCTGGCCAGTAGAGTCAGATTTTTAATGATATACCATCGTCATCGAAAATCAGTCCTAAAGTCTTACCCCCTTCACCGCGTGGAGGTACTCCCAGTTTATGTTATTTTATAATTAATTATTACAGGGTGAATTTTTCAACTGGGCGTGGATGGCTATTTCCGAAACTATGAGGAATATCAAAACACGTTGAAAGGAGTCTCGAGGACGATTTTGACAAAAACTAAAACTGCGTCATTGGATTTTAGAAAAATTAATAATACTGGCCAGGAATCGAACCCGCTGATTGTGGAAAACAAAATCACATCCTGTATTATTACACTATTCGATAGTGTTGCTAATAAGGAGCAAATTCTGGGAAGTAATCATATACGCCCAACTTAAGGAAAACGTATAATTACAAAAAAAATCAATCTTCAAGGCAATGACTATATTCGAAACATAAGTTAACCATTTCTTCTTGGAAAAAATGCAATTTTTTGTTCAACTCAATAATTTCGTATTAATTGCCGAATACAGTGGGATTGCTGAGACGTCAAATCCAGTGAAACATTGATAAACAATGAAATTTTATAATTTCGAATAAATTATGGATCAGTAGAAGTAAAGTAACATATACATAGAAAATAGCAATTCAAAAAAGTTTGCGCTCAAGCTAAATCTCACATAATAAGTAATAAAATTAGTTCTTCTAATAATAAAATAAAAACTGTGTGGCAGGTCATTAACAGAGAAACTGGTAAGTCACAACATCGAGATCAGAATGAAATGTCTTTAAAAATAGACAATAAATCCATTTCTGATAAGCAAGAAGTCGCTGAGACACTAGAACATTTCTTTACAAACATACCGCTTGAAGTCACTAAATCTCTCCCCTCTTCACCAAAGCTAGCTGAGGCTATGCTTAAAGATAACTTTACTAAGGACATACCGGACTTTAAATTCACAGCCATATCTATTGATACCATTAAAAAAGCATTCAAAAGTCTTAATATCAAAAATACTGAAGACTTGTGGGGGATATCCGTCAAGGTGCTTGGAGATATTATTGATTCAATTGCTCCTGTCCTGACGGGTATATTCAACCAATGCTTGGACAGTGGCAAGTTTCCCGACTTAATGAAACATAGTAAAGTAGTACCAATTTTTAAATCAGGTTGTAAGTGTGATCCTTCTAATTACCGACCCATATCTGTGCTCCCGGCATTAAGTAAAATTTATGAAAAAATCATGCTGGATCAGATGCTGTCACATTTTAATTCAAATGGAATTCTGCATAGTCAGCAGTTTGGTTTCACGAAAGGTCGGTCGACGACTGACGCGGGAGTTAAACTCATCAGTCACGTCCTGGAATCTTGGGAGAAATCTCAGGATGCCATTGGGATCTTTTGTGACCTCTCCAAAGCGTTTGACTGCGTCGATCATAATACACTCATTTGTAAATTACATCATTACGGAATTCGTGGTCAAGCTGCTGGCCTTATTCTTTCTTATTTATCAAACAGGCTGCAAAAAGTTAATGTAAATGGGGCGACTTCATCTGGGTCCCTAGTCAAGATGGGCGTGCCTCAAGGTTCAATTCTTGGCCCTTTTTTATTTCTAGTTTATATCAATGACCTTCCATTCATGATGGCCAACTTATCAAATGTAATTCTTTTTGCTGATGACACATCGCTTATTTTTAAAATAGATAGAAAAGATACGGATGTTTTACATGCTATCGAAAGTCTAGGTGTTCTCTCGAAATGGTTCGCAGCTAACAATCTATTACTGAATGCGAACAAAACAAAGTGTCTACGGTTCTCGTTACCAAATGTTCCACAAGTGGGTCTAAATTTAAAACTTGACGGCAATAAACTCGATGCTATTGCAGAAACTGTATTCTTGGGTATTACCATTGATTCCAAATTACAGTGGGGTGCCCACATTAGAACTCTTTCAGGTAGATTAAGCTCTGCTGCATATGCAGTAAGACAAATAAGGCAGCTAACTGATATAGCCACAGCTAGGCTAGTATACTTTGCTTATTTCCACAGCATTATGTCATACGGCATACTGCTGTGGGGTTCCGCAGCGGACGTAGATTCAGTTTTCATATTACAAAAGAGGGCGGTCCGCGCGATTTATAAAATGGGTCCTCGTGAGTCTCTTTAAGAGAAATTCAAAGAAATTGATATTTTAACACTGCCTTCACAGTACATTTTAGAAAATATTCTGTATGTTCGCAAAAATCTAGGACTCTTCAAGACTAGAAGCGATTTTCATAATATCAATACACGCAGTAAACACGAAATTGTAATACCTAGATTCAGACTAGCAAAGACGAGCAAGTCGTTCCTTGTAAACAGCATACGGTTTTACAACAAATTGCCTAAATCAGTTACCGAACTAACTGAGGGTAAGTTTAAAACCCATATTAAACGTGTCCTTATTAAAAAAGCATATTACAAAATTAAGGATTACGTTGAAGATAAGGATGTGTGGCAATAGCTCCTTCTGCACATGTGGCTTCCCTGGCAGCTCTCAGCAGCAGCACATTTGTGGTCTATAACTTCTATAATCCACGCGTTAGGATATGATTCTTCTAAGTATTTTATTTTATTCTTGTATATAGTTTTATTTTTATTCTACCTTATTGTGTTCGTTTTGCAATATTATATTGCCTTAGCTTTTATTCTTTTTGTACAGACTTGTTACCGTTGTAAGATAATAATATTAGAAGTAACGCAGCTTATTTAGCTTTTTTTATATAGATTCTTTCATAATTCTTTTTTGTGAATGTGAGAACATTGTAGGTCGTGTGTATATAAATATATATATTTCTTTTTTTCTTTTTGTAGTGCTAGCCATCGTAAGGACTTCTCCCTTGTTACTAGGCCTACGTTTTTCTCACATATCTACCTATTCAAAATTGTAACAATCAGTTTGTAAAACCAAACCATATTTTAAAAGAGTAACCATGGAGTTTCTTGCCGGTTCTTCTCCATGGAATCGACCAACCCGAACCGTGCACCTGTTGTCGACGTTTTATAAGTGCCCTCATGGGCCTATGTGAAATAAAAATATTTGATTTTGATTACTTCCCATAATTTGATTCTTATTAGCAACACTATCGAATAGTGTAATAATACAGGATGTGATTTTTTTTTCCAAAATCAGCGGGTTCGATATTTACCCTGTATATTGAAATTAGCGATAGCTTTGATTTTCAGATCAGTTGTTTCTGATCTTCGATTTTTATAAGTCAATAGGAAATGCCCATCAGACCGACAACTTACTAAGACGTTATTCCTATGTGTTATGGTGTAGCGGGGCTCTTAGAGTTCCACAACGGGTGTTCCATATCTTCAATTTTTATTTATCCTCAACAGAGAGTGCTCATCAGGCTGAATAACTCTTGCTAAGACGTCATTCCTATAAATGTTATAGTTTAGCTGGGCTCTTGGAGTTCCACATTAGGTGTTCCAGATCTTCAATTTTTATACGTCAAAAGAGAGTGCTCATCAGGCTGAACAACTCTTGCTAAGACGTCATTCCTTTATATGTTATAGTTAAGCTGGGCTCTTGGAGTTCCACACCAGGTGTTCCAGATCTTCAAATTTGTTCTCTCAGCAGAAAATGCTCATCACGTGAAACAATTTTTGCTATGGCACCATTTTTGTATCTCTTATAATTTAGCAGGTCTGTTGCGGTTCTGCATCAGGTGTTCAAGTTTCCAGGATAAATTATAGCCTATATGTTAATCGAACTTAATACCTATAAAACAAAAAAAAATCATTCAAATCCGTCCAGTAGTTCCGAAGATTAGCGTGCACAAACACACAGACAAACAGACAAAAAAATTTTTAATAACAATTTCGGGTTCGGCATCGATAAAATAACAACCCCTGCTACTTTTTTATATATTTACATTGTACAGACACCACTTTCTACAAATTTATTATATGTATAGAAATAGATAATATGCGTAACACTATAGGTCACTAGTTAGTTCCGGTTCCGGGTCGTAAAAAGTTCGGAACTCGGGAGGACACCCCGCGCGCGCTGGGGCTGTATTCGTATTTTTGTGTGAGGAAGCGGGACGGAGAGTTTGTTCGAGCCACCAGATCTTTTAATTTTTTTGTCCTTCTCCATTGCATAAACTCATCCAATTTAATTTTTTAGTACAAATGCACTTAACTAAGCCACTTTTAAGAAAAAACACACTAAAAACACGACTTCTCTAGCAGTTTTCTAGACAATCTGAAAAATATCTATTTAAGGTATTTTATCTAGACTGAAGACTCTATAGAAAAAAAAGATAAGAGTACCATTAGATAAAACAGAATATTTGTAGAAAGTTTTGTCTTAAAATATATCATCTTATCTATAAAATTACTATAAGTTAGGTACCTTTAGGCTTTATTAACTATTTGTAGAGCATTTTATCTATAAACATTCGATATACCTATAAACGTACTTAAAATAAGTGTTCTCTAGAACAAATGCTCTTAAAATAATCCAGCTTTAGAAAAAAGACTCTATAAGAATAAATGTTCTATAATAAAACCATCTTCAGATATGGGCTTATCTAAAGATTAACCATGAATAGACTGTCTCTAGACAGATTTGTCTTAAGCCTTCAAGACTGTGTTACTTGGGATGGTACGGTTGACATATGTCGGGCATGCCACCGTCCGGGAGAATCGATCCGACACATTATTTCTGGGTGTTCTCGTCTGGCTAACGGAGAATATCTGCATAGACAAACTTGTGGTATGCGCCCGACCCAGTTCTCGAAAATGGAAATATCTCGTTGTATTGGGATCGACTGTCTATATATTACAATAGTCCTGTCAGTGATCTATCATCACTGACAGGACTATTGTTGCCAATAAGCCTGACATTGTGGTGATAGATCGATCGGAGCGTCGCGCAATGATTGTTGATATAACGGTCCCGCATGATGAGAACCTCGTGAAGGCAGAAAAGGATAAACAATTCAAGTATCTTGATCTGGCCCGCGAGGTTGTTGACATGTGGGACGTGAATACAGCAGTCATTGTGCCAATAGTCGTGTCTGCCAATGGCTTAATTGCCAAGAGCCTCGAACAACATCTGAGGAGGCTCTTGCTTGGCAGCTGGATCGGGCGCCTGATTCAGAAGGCAGTACTTCTGGACACGGCGCGTATTGTTAGGAGGTTCCACTCTCAGGAGCCCTGACCACCGGCGACCCGGACCCTGTTCCCGGTGCTGGTGAACTGCTATTTTTATATTTTAAATGTTTTTTTATTTCTTTTTTGTAAATATATTTAAAAATGTAATTTATAAGTAAAACAAATGAATAAAGAAATAATAATAATAAGGAACGTCAAGGTGACACAATATATTTTTGAAAAATTTTAATTTATTTTACATTTTTAAACGTTTCACCCTTCTAAATGAGCTTTACTCAACGAAAAATGGAAAATAGAAAAATAAAAACTAGACAATAAACGGATTTTGAGAAAAATGGAGTACAACAAAGCTAAATTATAATAAAAACCTTCACCAATGCTGACTAGACGTCGGGCCAAACAGCAGATGCAAGAGGCACACCTACCATCTCCGGGCTCGTCGCTGAGCTCTGCCTCGCAGCCGCCGGGACGAGCCACATCCGTGAACGCCGTGTCACCGGTAGTTGCAGCCGCGTCGAGCTCTAGCGACGAGTTTTAATCCCCGCCGTCGACGCCTCCACAAGCAAGACGACGAGGAAGAGGACGGCCACCAGCGGGCTTGGGACCTCGAGGCCATCAGGCCCCGAACAGGGTCCCCGCTGCCGGTGGAAATGTGTCGCGCATGCGATGGACTATACACTGGACATAATTATTATGGGGCTACTGAGGGGGGAAGCAACTTGACTGCGTACCGTGGTCGGATGCTGTCTCTGCTTCAGGTGCTGGAACCAGATGTCAACGTAACGGCGCAATGATTATCGGATCAGGTACGGGTCATTCAACGTAACCATATTATGTTGAATGACACAGTACTTGATCGACTACGCTCTGAATCACGGAGTAACCCAGTTACTGATCCTGCTTTGCCATTGACTGCGGTGCAACTTCAAAACATTTCCAGTGTGCCGCCGCTACGCAGTAGTATTTGGCTCTAAATTAGGAACAATGAACATAATCAAATATTTAGTTTTACATTAAAAATAGCTCTACTTATGAATGAAATTTATTAAAAAATTGTTGTCTTTGTTTAAACACAACTCAAAACGACACTTTTCGCAAAATCTACGAGTATAATTTTCCTTTACACTGTGGATACTTGCAGCGTTGTTTCTTCTCGTTCCGGAGCAATGCCCATGAACAAACAGTGGTGATAAGAACGTTTTAGATGGGTTTTTTGGATGCTGAGTTTATGTATTCTTCAAATATGTGGTCATCATCAAATAAATTTTAAAAATATTGCAATGGGTTATCCGAATTTGTGATTGGTGGCTCTAAATTTGTATTTCCAGAAGTCAGCCAGTAAAGATTTATTTTTCCAAATTAAATTTCATTTCTTTCTTTTATTAGTAGTTCATCATCATCATATCAGCCGTAAGACGTCCACTGCTGAACATAGGCCTCCCCTTTAGACTTCCAATAGGACTGGTTGGAAGCGGCTTGCATCCAGCGTGATCCTGTGGTCTTCATAAGATCGTCAGATCGTCTCTCCACCTTGTGGGTGGATGTCCTACGCTGCGCTTGCCGGTGCGTGGTCTCCATTCGAGAACCTTACGGCCCTATCGGCCATCAGTTGTGCGTGCTATATGGCCTGCCCACTCCCATTTCAACTTGCTAATTCGTGGGGCTATGTCGGTAACTTTGGTTCGTCTACGAATATCCTCATTTGTAGTTGATCGCGCAGAGAGACTCCGAGCATAGCCCTCTCCATAGCTCGTTGGACTATACTGCGCTTACTAATGAGGCCTATAGTGAAGAACCACTTGTTAATTACTTATTAGTAGTTACATTATTCGAAATTCGATTTCTTATAACTGGCACAATGAAAGAACTTCTACTTTGGTGTGATGACGTACTTGGTCCTGACATGCTGGCTTGAAGATTTGTTGACTCTTCATTCACATTTTCAGCGAGGGTAGTACCACAATTATTAGAAGAAAATGGTGGAAACCTGTTAGGCTCAATATCATTTTCAGAGTCACTATCTTCATTCATTCGGTGTAAGTTTTCTCTGATTTTCGCCATGTCATCATCACTTTCCGCACTTGAAAAGTGACGACCGTCTTCACTCCCTGACGGTATATCTAAATACTGCTCAATCAACTAGTTAGACAATACCATAATCTGTAATAAAATCCAACCGAAACAATATGTTAGAAGTGAACTAATGCATGGTGTACCGTATCTGGAACATTTAAATAAGTTGATATGTTAGAACATAAAACTGTAATATTTCAAAAAATTAACTTGCTTTCATTTAATATACACTATTTCCAACGTAATTGTATTTTTTTCCACTTCCAAATATTCAAAAAACTATTTTTTTAAGAATTTTCTATTTGCGTAAACCACGAGCTCGCGTCGATCTTTCAAATTCTGTATGAATTACAATATCAATCGATAGCTAACAACATCTGGTGACACTTGCCATTCCTAAACCGTTGCTGAGTATGTAAAGATTATTCCGTCGGTCGACAGATTACGCTAGGTGTCTTTAAACGAACAGTAGACTTAATTATTTCGATTGTACCAGATGTGGTACAGTATGCAATGTAGGGTTAAATTTGAGCTGATTATTTACTAGGATTAATGCGCCGCCATGTATTATAGCATTCACTCTGCTGAATGAACTACCAACCTGGTGATTGCTAAAATTAAACATGAACTGGTGACTTTTGAGCCAGTGCTCCGTTATACAAAGAATATCTATTTTATTACAATTCAAAAAAAGTTCTACTTCTAATTCCTTGTTTAAAAATCCTTGAATGTTTTGATGCACCAGGTTGATACTATTAAAATCTCCAACACTCTCATTTGAAACATCTGACATTGTTACATAATTGCAAGAGATTGCCTCTATTGTCTCAAGGTGTAATTTAAATGATGATCAGGTTCGGTCAATGTAATCAAATTATTGTAAGAGTTATTTAATTCGATATTGCATTGCTCAATAGAAGCATCTTGTTTATATAAGTTCTGAGCTGTGATAGAAAAAAATAGGCTAAAGACACAGCTATCTGTCTTTTACAATAATTTGTAAGATAGTACTTTTCTACAAAATATCTATCTTCTGTCAAATAAAAGTTTTTACCCACATAATTATTAATGTCAATTAACTGAAATACATCATTATTACATGTGAAGTTGTGCAATGTCATATTAATATTAAATCTAAAGTTATTTTCCTCCTGTGGCAAACTGTTACTGTAGGGGAAAGTAAACAACACAATCTTTCTTAATTTTAAGTTATTCAATGTTCTATAGTAATGGAGACCAAAACCAGCTGCTCCAGCTTGGCAGTGCAGGATTGAGCGGCGTATCGGCGAGGCTAGAGCACTCATCGGCAAGTTGATCTGCTTCAGGGAGGGTAATACTCGCCCTAGAGTGATGCGCTTTGTGAGGCGGGCGTTCTCGGGGATTGATATCGATCCTCGTGATTATTTAGCCCGCGTCACAGAGCGTATCGACTTCCTGAAGCAGAAGATTTGTGCATGGGCAAACCGTATTCGTCGGTACAAGCAGCGAGTGGAGCAATACACTTTGAATCGCACATTCCAAAGTGACGAAAGGTGGGTTTATAGAACTTGGGAGCGACCGGACCAAGGTGTTGCTGACACGCGCCTGCCGGATGATGGCGCCATGAGTTCATTCTGGCGCAGCATCTGGTCGGTGCCTGTCAGTCACACTGAGGGCGATTGGACCCGGGAGGTTGAACGAGCATGTGATCAGATTACCAAAATGGGGGCAATCACGATCAGCCCCCAAGACGTAGCTTGTGCAGCCCATCCGCTGCCTAATTGGAAATCCCCAGGGCCGGATGGGCTGCACCATTTCTGGATCAAATGGTTCAAAAGATCACATGTTCGCTTGGCATCCCAGTTCCAATTAGCCTTAGAGTCAGGGTCGCTACCCAAATTCTTGACAACAGGAGTGACCCACCTACTCCATAAATCGGGTAGTACTGGGGAACCCAAAAATTATAGACCGATTACTTGTTTACCAACGGTCTATACAGTTCTTACATCCATTTTGAGAGCTAAAATCAATCAACATATTGTGACTAATTCTATCATGTCTGCCTCTCAAAATGCATGTAGGAACGGGTCCCGCGGTACTAAGGAGCTCCTCCTCATCGATATGGCCATTAGCCAACAGGTCCGCCGCTCCCGAAAAGATCTGTCCGCATGTTGGATAGATTATAAGAAGGCCTATGATTCGGTACCCCATACATGGCTCATGAGGGTGCTAGAGTTGTATAAAGTTGATATAACTCTACGTACCTTCCTGATGTCGTGTATGGGGACCTGGAGAACAGTCCTTCGCTATCCAGGATGTCGACAGATCCGAGGTAGCAGCGAACCAATAAGGATTGAGCGCGCATATTCCAGGGTGATAGTCTGAGTCCTTTGTGGTTTTGTCTGGCTTTGAACCCGCTCAGCACATTGCTGGAGGGTTCGGGGTTAAGATATCGGTTGAAGAGAGGTGGTCAGGTCATATCTCACCTTCTTTACATGGATGATCTGAAACTCTTTGCCCCCAACAACTTGCAACTGATGAAGCTACTGAAGGTAACAAAAACTTTCAGTAGCGCCATCAGGATGGAATTTGGTGTGGACAAATGTGCAGTCATGCATGTCAAGCGAGGGGAGATTATGGAATCAGAGGGAACTCAACTCTCGGATTCCATACACCTCAGATCCCTCTCTTCAACAGAGACCTACAAATATTTGGGTATGTCGGAAGCATTAGACATCAATAATGCTGACATGAAACAATCTTTGAGGGAGCGCTTCTTTGGCCGCCTGAATAACAGTCTTTTGTCAGGTGGCAATAAGGTGCGCGCTTTTCATGCCGGTATTGATGTATTCTTTCGGCATACTCAAATGGACTCAGACGGAACTTGACGCCCTGGATAGGAGAGTCCGTTCACTGCTGACTGCAAATCGGATGCATCACCCACGGTCGTCGCTGATGAGGCTGTATATCCCGCGGAAGTGTGGGGGTCATGGCTTCTTAAATGCTAGGACCCTGCACAACCGTGAGGTATGCAGTCTCAGGGAATATTTCCTAGAAACCGACGTGGGGATGCACCGATGTGGTCACAGTGGACAAGGGTCTTACTCTGCTCTCCTTGGCTAACGAGAACTGGCGCAAACCTAAAGTATTAGACACTAATGATCGAAAGGAGGTATGGCAGAGCAAGTTATGATGACGAATAACTACCGGAAATACATTGTGAAGGATGGCACGGTTGACATAAATGTCGGGCATGCCACCGTCCGGGAGAATCGATCCGACACATTATTTCTGGGTGTTCTCGTCTGGCTAACGGAGAATATTTGCATAGACACAACCTCGTCGCCAGGATTATCCACCAGCAACTTGCTTTGAAGTACAATCTTGTGGAATCGGAAGTGCCGTACTATAAGTATGCGCCCGACCCAGTTCTCGAAAATGGCAATATCTCGTTGTATTGGGATCGACCTATCATCACTGACAGGACTATTATTGCCAATAAGCCTGACATTGTGGTGATAGATCGATCGGAGCGTCGCGCAATGATTGTTGATATAACGGTCCCGCATGATGAGAACCTCGTGAAGGCAGAAAAGGATAAACAATTCAAGTATCTTGATCTGGCCCGCGAGGTTGTTGACATGTGGGACGTGAATATACAGCAGTTATAAAAAAATTTTTTTTTGAAAACTGCATCGTGTGACATATCAAATGAAAGGTATTGTTGAGACACACTTAATGTATTTTTTTGTAATTTTAAAATAAATGGTTTCCAAGTTATTCAAGAAAATAGACGAAATTTGACCATTCCCCCCCTTATCTCCGAAACTACTGAACCTAAAATTTTGAAAAAAATACAGTAATTAGTTTTCTACTTATAGATTATAGGAAAACCTATAAGAAGTCCATATCTGTATATTTTTGGGGGGGAAGGGGAAAATTAAAAAAAAAATTGAAAACTGCATCGTGTGACATATCAAATGAATGGTCTTGTTGAGACAATCTTAAATGTATTTTTTTTTAATTATAAAATAAATAGTTTCCAAGTTATTCAAGAAAATAGACGAAATTTGACCATTCCCCCCCCCCCCCTTATCTCCGAAACTACTGAACCTAAAATTTTGAAAAAAAATACAGAAATTAGTTTTCTACTTACTTATAGATTATAGGAAAATCTATAAGAAGTCCATGATATTAAAATAACATGGTAAATCACTCAATATTGTGCGTACCGTTGTACTCGAAACTACGAAAATTATACTCAAAAATGGCGACAACAAAATCAATATGACTCTAGCTAAAGTAATGTGCACTTTTCTCACAGTCCAGTGCCCAACAACAGATCAGCAGATCAGCCAGCATCAATGGCAGCTGACCCACACCCAAGGATGCGCTCACCTCACTCGGTAACAAGCACAAAAACATCGATAAAAACCATATCGATGTAAAGCTATACATTTCACGCCACTACTCAGATTACGCGCGACCGTTTTTTGTGGGGTTGATGAATGATTTGATCGATCAATGTATTCGCTTTTATGTGGTTGAAAATATTTATGCAGATTATTGCAGATTAATTCGGATTTCTGCGAGTTTTATGGATTGAAAGTGAAATGAAATGGTGTATGATAATGAAGATCAAGGTTATTGATCTTGAGAAGGTTAATGTTATTCACTAACAGGTCCGTTGCTCAAGTATTTTTTTTTCGAAACTGGAGGAAAAGTGGTATATTGTCGCTTACTAGTATTAGCTTGTTAGGCATATACCATTTACACATTTTTTGGTGGTAAAATCATCAAAAAACAATAATATAATCCATTCGCCCTGGTTGGAGCGCAACGCACTGCCAGACTTGTACTGACTAAATTCCACGGTGATCCTACAATAGCCCTTTACGTTCCAGGGTCACTCTTACCTTTACAGACGGTCCCGCGACCCATATACTTACGATTAATACCTAACACAGGTTTAAGATATTGAATGGCTGGACACAATCAAATACCTTCCTAGATCTTTAGTTATCATGATGGCTCCACCAAAACATGAGAGAGCTCGCAATATTCTACGCATTTTCGACGTGACTGACAAATACAGCCTGAGTACTGCTAACATAAGTTATTAGGTGACAGTCACCCACAGAATTTGCCCAATAATATTAACGCATCTCACCTTTCTCCTTACCTGTACTCAGGGGCGGACTGGAGTTTGTGGAGCCCTGGGCTTATACTTCTTGGGCCCTGCCTAATTCATCAACTAATTGCCACTTTTGCAAAAAACTGTTTCTGGTAATGATTAATTGATTATGCTCTTTATTTTGACAGTTTAAAAGTGACTGTAATTGTAAAATTGAAAGAAAGCTTTAAGTTTATACGTTTGTACATGGTATACGAAAAAACACAATAGTTTTCATTGTCTTCAAAGAGGGTTATGGGCCCCTTATATCCGCGGGGCTTTGGGCTGCAACCCGAAAAAGCTCTTATAGATCCGCCTCTGCCCTGAACTACATCTACATTTACCGCATCGTAAACCTACAAATCATAAGTCTATCATAACTTCATCGTTCAGTAACTCCGTGTTACTGTCTGTTTACGTCAAATCGTATGCCAGTCATAGACCTAGCTGTCAGGAATGCACTGGTATCGTAATTATGAGGCAATCACGTAATTGCCGCCGTAATCGTAATCGTAGTACTATGGATTATTACCGATGGATATCACGAAAAAACACGATACGCTTCGTTATTCGGACACGTGTTCCGTAGTTGCATTTCCGAACTGATCGAACGGGTTCTATTTTTGAATATAATAAACGCCGGTGTAATACCGTTAAAAAAAACGTGATAGGTAATATCGTACGGAACCCTCTTCACGCGAGTCCAATTCGCACTTGGCCGTAATAAAGAGTAATAAAGTCAGAATCATCGCTAATTTCACTTCCGTCCCCTTTTCTCTTTTCATTTTCTTTGTCTACCTCACAACGTACATTTCTTTGTTCTAACGATCTATCAGAATCACTTTCGCAGTTACGTAGTACTTCCACATCGCCGCCACTTTCTTCTTATTCACTCTCCATAATAAAATAAATAGAATAAACTTATATATAACTGACACTGATCGCGTAATTATTTAATCAAGCAGCGTAATCATACTCGTCCGTACGAAACGAGCTCGCAACCGCGACTGATCACTAATGCTTTTAATGACTTTTTTGTTGGCAAAATTCATCCAAAATTAGATGCTGAATATAAACCAAAAGCATCCATTAAATCGAGAAGTGCTAAATCAATGTTTATGGCTCCCAGCACACCACACGACATACATACATAAAATAATAATGTCATTAAAAAACACTGGTAGTGTAGGTGTTGATGGGATCGCCACCAAAAAATTGAAGTCAGTATCAGTCGAGATATGCAATCATCTGAGTCACTTAATGTATATCCAGAGGCATTAAAAATATCCATAATAAAACCGCTATTTAAGAAAGTAGATAAGGAATTGATGGAAAATTATAGACCCATCTCACTCATACCAGTCATCTCAAAGGTACTCGTATTCGAAAAGTACATTTACAAACAGTTAGCTAACTTTATTGAAAAGAATAACATATTATGCGAAGAACAAAAAGGATTTAGGCAGCATAGAACCATCGATATGGCAATTTGTGACTTTTTGTTTCCGATTATTAGAAATATGGATAAACGATTCCCCATATGCGCCAAATTTTGTGATATGACACAGGCTTTCGATTATGTACATTATAATACATTGTTAAATAAGTTAGAAGCCTACGGCATAAGAGGCAATGTGCTTGAACTAAATGAAATCGTATTTGGAAAACAGAACACAGATAACTGAAATTAGCCGCATCAATGTAATTAATAAACATTAGGAGATATCACGGTCACGAGAACGCAAAACTACATCCGGTGTTCCACAAGGAACTGTTATGGGCCTGTTTGAATTTATATTATATGTTACTGATATGCCCACGTCCATTGAATATCCCTTAACCATGTTTGCTGATGACAGTACTATTACGTTCCCTTGTAAAAACGTAATACATATGAAACGGACATAAATATTTCTCTTGACAATTTAATTAAATGGCTAGATAAAAATAATTTGAATATAAATCTAAGTAAGACTAAGATAATGCACTTTCGACAACGTAAATGCCTCGTGTACCCAACCTTCACATACATTACAAAAACCGGCAAAGTGCGAGTTGGACTCGCCCATGAAGGGTTCCGTAATAGCAAGCATAGATTAGGGATATAATTATATTGAGATTAGTTACTAATATACATAAACAATAAAAATAACTTTGTTTTTCATAGTGTTTGTATGAATAGCAAAGTTATATTTGCGGTTTTTGAAAATGTACTATATCTCAAAAACTGCTAACTGTATCTCATCCAAACCAATTTTCGTTGGAAGTTTTTGTTGAGGTCTACATTATAATATATATTTTTTTAGTTTTAACATTTTCTTATTTTAGAAGTTACAGGGGGGGGACATACATTTTACCACTTTGGAAGTGTCTCTCGTGCAAACTGTTCAGTTTAGAAAAAAGTAATCTCAATATCATTTTTAAATACCTATCCATATATACCCCACACGTATGGGTTTGGGGGACACCCCCAAAATTTGTTTTGTTTTTATTTTTGCATAAAAATCCTAATGCGGTTCACATAATACATCTACCTACCAAGTTTCAACAGGATAGCTCTTATACTTTCGACAAAAAATGGCTGTGACATACGGACAGACAGACATGACGAATCTATAAGGGTTTCGTTTTTGCCATTTGGCTACGGAACCCTAAAAATGACGACATAAAAATTTGGTATCAGCTACTTCATCAAAGTAGCTGATAACAAATTTTTAGGATTACAAATAGACTGCAGTTTAAACTGGAAAGCGCATATCGACTTGTTGTGTAAAAAATTGAGTTCGTCTGCATTTGCTTTACATAGATTATCTTCCATAGTAGATACAAAAACACTTCTTGCGGCTTATTACGGTATATAGCTGAATCTTACTTACTACGGTGTCATTTTCTGGGCGAACTCAACCGATAAAGAGACAGCATTTAAGGCTTAAAAAAGATGTTTCCGATCAATGTTTAAACTAAAAACCACCGACAGAAGCAAGCCATATTTTAAGCAGTACAACATATTGACACTTCCCTGTATACCGGGTGTAAGAAGACACTTAACGAAGCCACGTATTCTACCCATTATTTGGATCATTTTTTTCCTTTCGACCATACCTAGGACTCCACGGGTTCTCGAGATATTGAAGGTCAAAGTTGCATTTTTTAAAACTTTTTTTACGAAATCGAATTCTAAGTATTATTATAAAACTTTTTTCCAAACAGACATTACCTGAATTTTCGATTTTTCTAAAAAAATACGCACGCACGTCGATACGTTCTTATCACAGCGCGTTCCAGCATAGGCGCTCTTGTGTGCGTCAAGCCGCCGCCTACGCACACAACGACACGAAACCTGTTTGCTTTACATTGCGCGCAATAAAATTATTATTTTTTTTGATACCTAAAAATAAAAGTCGGTTCCCAGCGATAATTTTAGCGTAAAGCTACTTAGTTAGATGTACAGTATGCGTAGTTAACGGCTTTGTGATGTGTCTAATTATACCCTGTATATAATCTTAGGGCCTGTCCGCACAGCGATATTTCACCGCGCGGTTTTTATTCTTGCGTATTATTATTCCGCGATCGGAATTACACTAGTACGCACTGCAAATAAAAAATCGTGCGATTTTTGTCAGTTTATTGCTGTTCCCGGCTGAGATGCACGTCTAGAATGGACAATCGAACAAAAATTTTAATAATCTTCTGTGGCGGCGGCGGCGGTGCGCGGCGTAACAGACGTATCAAAAGATGTCATGAACATTGGATTCACCCATTTACGGCATTGAGACCCATGAAAGGTTTTTTTTACATAAAATATCAAGAGCTGCGAAAATATGGTGAAAAATTTTTCGGATATTACAGAATGACAAAAAAATCTTTCGATAATTTACTACAACTCGTTGGTCCCGCGATTACATATCAAGATACGAATTGGAGAAAAGTAATTTCAGCTGAAGAGAGACTCTCGATAACTCTAAGGTATGATTTTCCATACCTACTTTTTACAGTCATCAGGAGCAAAATGATCGAGGTGCAGTGATAATTGTAACATTCCAGTGAACAATAATAACTGACAGAAGTAAATAAAAACAACGGTTAATTATACATTGCCATTTATTTAACGGAAATTAACTTCTATTTAAATAAAACGTAATCTTTCATGTCAAAACCACTCCCCTCTACTACATATTATGAAGAATGGGAACCGATCAATTTACCGAATTTTGTTTGTTCGAATTTCATTACACCGAAAACTATTGACCGACATCTCTTTTGCTATATGCATTATTTGACATATTTGCAGTTCATCGAAGTATCATTAGCCATAAGTATTATTTTACCGAAGTATGTTCCGCCGATTAACAAAATAACTTTTTACTATTGACCGAAGCCTCTTTTAAACTTTTTTCAATTGCCAAATGATTTATTTGCCATATTTTCACCATACCGAAATAACATTTTACCGAAAAATTAAAATACTGTCATAAAAATTCAATATATTGTACTACAAAACTTTGTGGCGGAAACGAAATGCTGCAAAACCGACTTTACGTAGTCTTGTCTGCCCTACCCCTAGAGTGTAATTTAAAATCGCGTAGGCGCGGAGGGGTGGGGTGGCCCGCGAGCTGAGGAGCAGGTGGTTGGAACGGCCGCCGCCGCGGCTGAGGCTGGCCGGCGAAGCCGGCCAGTAAACCGAAGCTGCGGTGGTGAGCGTTCAAATCATCTGCGACGATAAGCTCGCGTGGGGCCACCCAAAACCCCGCAGTGCCGGAGCCATGACAGAAACAATGCTTGTTGCATGTTGCATGCTTGCTTGAATGCTGCGTGTTTGCTGAATGTTGCATGCTGCGTGCTTGCTGCATGTTGCATGCTGCGTGCTTGCTGCATGTTGCATGCTGCATGCTTGCTTGCATGTTTTTGTGGTGCTTGTTTGCATGTTGCATATCTGTTTTTATCCTGTATGCAAGTGTATCACAATACAAACCTTTTTATAAACACAAGAACAACACAATAACAAAAGAGTATCAAGAATCACACAGAATCACGCAAAAAGATTCGGACACACGTGCTAGCCAGAACACCCCTAAAGGTGAAACCGCACTAGGCGGAACTGCACTGCAGCGGAACTGCGCGACAAGACGCGTCAAAATATTCTTTACATGAAAATATACGAGACATCACGCACTAAGCGGCAACGGAACTACACTGCAACCGAACTGCGTGGCAAAGAAAAGTGTCGTGTCGCGCAGTTCCGCTGCAGTGCAGTTCCGCTTAGTGCGGTTTCACCTTTATAGTCCAACTATGTAATTAACAGCAAATGTCATTAATGATAATACAATACCCGTCAAAGTTATATTATCGTAGGTATATGACTTTTGTACAATTGTTTTGTATTGTCTACCTACATTTCAATGGCGCCTGTTAAAAATGTAACAGCAATAATTAGTGTGCACAAATTTCTAGGTGTTTGGTGAAATGAGAATATGGCAATTAAAACAGTGGTATAATTCATTATACCACTTATGTTTGGAAACATAATACTTCGAACAACCGTCATTTCGAGTAAGTGTAACATCGGTAAAAAGTTTTTCGGTCAAAGGAAGTGTTGGAGTAACGAAATAAAACGAATAGATAATAGGTTAACTGAAACAGTGGCAAACGTGACTTCGATGAAGTAAAAAAAACCAAACGATAATACACACATCAAAAGTGTCTAGGGATCAACATATATTTTTGCAATAACTTTTCTCCTGATTGATATTAATTAAAATTTTCTTTAAGGATTCATCAAATAAAGTGTTTTCGTTTGTCACAGTAACGATAAACCAAGTCACCTTTGCATTAATAAAGAAATTTGCCATTTTCCTAATAAAGGGATTTTTGACATTTGAACCACTAACACAAAAGTTCGAAAAAAAGACTGAAATAACAGTTTTCTTTAAAATTTTATTGGGTAACTTAAACAATTAATAATCCGTGTTTCTACCGCGAACACAAACAACACAAGAACATCGGTTTGGCATACTCAAAATGAGTTCATCCAAATCACGCTGTGGAATGGCCGCCCATGTTCGTTGCAACAACAAAAAAAGGTCTTCTTGCGACTGGATACCCTCCATATTCGGCAGAGCTCTTCTCTGTAGCATATCCCATGCATGCTCAATCGGATTCAAGTCTGGCGACTGAGCAGGCCAGGGCAGGACATTGATGTTAGCTGCGGCGAGAGTCTGTCTTACAACTCTTGCGGTGTGCGGTCGTGCATTATCATGCATTAACTGAAATAAGGGACCGATTTGCACTTGTAGAGGAACGATGACGTCTGATACAATCGTCTCAGCATAAATTTGAGCGTTGAGGTTGCCTCTGATCCAAATCAACTCAGTTCTTCCGCCGATCCAAATACCCGCCCATACCATGATGGTTCCACCACTATAAGGATGGACTTCCTGGCAGGATTTTAATCGCTGTTGGCGTCCAGGGGTTCTCCAGTGTCGTATACGTCTTGTATCCGGTCTCATACCGAAACGAGACTCATCAGAAAAGCACACGAAACGCCATTGTTCTTCTGCCCAATTTCTGTGTTCAAGAGCCCATTGATATCGAATCCTACGATTGTGCATTGCTATAGGTGGTACCCGTAGCGGACTTCGGGAATGAAAGTTCACTTCATGCAAGCGGTTTCTGACTGTTTGGTCGCTAATTAAGTTCCCTGAAGAGTGATGAAGCCTCACGGCTAACATCATGGCGGTTATTGTTGGAGCTCTTCGAGTTAAGATTTGAATGTATCGGTCTTGTCTCCGTGTGGTGCAGCGATACCGTCCTCCATGGCGCTCAGCCACGGTACCAGTGCTTCGGTAACGTGTCCAAAGTCGACTGATAACACTCTGACTTGTATTCAGAGCTAAAGCCACAGTACGTTGCCGGGAACCCGCTTCTATCATTCCCACGGCTCTGAGCATTTCTTCCCTGCTTAAATGACGTCGCCGCTCCATAATAACGTTGGTTTTAATCAGTAGTAGGGAAACAGTAGCACTAATAATGTCTTCAATGCGTTGTATGTTTTTATAGGGAAAATATTGACAGCTGATTTTCATCTTTTACTCGAATTTGATTCACAGTTCCTGATTCAAATTATGAAATGCACCAAAAAGGATCCATATAAATTTATAAAATCATAAATTTATTACAAAGCCACATCTCAATCTCAAGAAATCCGCATAAAAATGCTTGATCCCTAGACACTTTTGATGTGTGTAGTTGAAAAGTTTTAGGTCAAATGAAATTCGGTCAAACATTTTTCGATCTTATGATAGGTAACCATGAAGAATGGCTAAATGAAGTATTTGGAAAATTTGAATTGAGAGAGAGCGCATATTGGGTTGAAGATGGATCAGGCGGAGATTGAGAAATGACAGTTGGATTACGAGATGGCTTGTATCGGGTTTGAGGAGATACATCAGGCTGAGATTGAGAAATTACAGCAGGGTTACGAGATGGCGTGTAATGGGTTTGAGGAGACGGATTAGGCGTAGACTGAGAAATGATAGTTGGATTATAAGATGAAATTTGGGGAGAAGGAGATTGACGGATGGTATTTGGACAGGGTGATGGCGTATTTGGGTTGTAAGAAGAATGTGATGAAGGTGATGATCTATACTGAGATAAAGTGGAACTGGCTCTAGGTGGTATAAAATTTTCTGGTGAATATTTAGTTGCTCTGTTAAGTGCATTGAGAATTTAAATTTTTGCGTAATGTTTTTGCTCTATTGAAAGATTTTTTAACATTGGTATGATCATTTCACAAAATGAAACATCTTCATCGTATTTTTTTTCCTGCAATAATTTCAATATTTCATCATCGCTATTATTTTGATTTCTATTCTTTTTGCGCATGCTCGCTTTCAGTATTCTGTTTTGTGTAGCTTCTGTATCAGTATCTTCGTCGGTTAAGTTACTAAAGTCTCCGGCATTGCTGTTGGTGCTTCCTGAATCTCTAATATTATTTGTAGTGTCTCTGAATGTTTTTTGAGTGGCTAAAAATGAAAGTGCTCTCATGTGTATGTACGGTCTCTTTTTTTTCTTTGTGGCTTGACCAGAAACTACCTTTTTATCCGTTGCCACCTCTTTGAAATATGTGTTTTTAAGATTTTTCCATTTTTTTTGAACATCAGCTCCTGTGAAGAAAACAAACGATTTTATTTAGTATTATTTTATCTAGAGTATTGAATTATCTGTTTGTATTTTATATTCTTTGTATAACATTTTTTTTATTTTTTCAGGTATTTGGCTTCAGGAAATAGTTACTATTCGCTATTAAGACGAAGCGTCATCATTAAAAACCTAAGTGTTGCACAGACCCTGCATATCAACCTACCTCGATCTGTCAAATTCTTGCTATAGATTTTCAACCTTATTTATCGATATTCGCTTGGCAAGTTTGACGGATTCGTGTGGGTTGGTCTGCTGGTGTCTGTACATAGTGATAAATAACTAAGTGAGTTATATAGTTATGTGAAAATAGTGTATATAAAGTGTCTAAATAGAACCTAGCAGTTAAGAATTCGTTGTAAACCGTAAGTACAGTGCATTTTGTAGCTTCAATTGAGTGGGTTTATAGTCATAATATAGTTTTGTTTTTGATGTATCCAGGTAGCCTAGATTGAGACCTAGGCCTGGACCTAACTTTTAGAGTCATAATCCTTTCGAAAACTCACTTATTTGACATTGTAAGATGTCCTGTACGCAATTTATTCCGTTAATAAAGATTATTTTTTCTTGTCTTTCATTATTCAGGCCCTAGACTCCTGAAATATAAAGATGTATCGATATAAATGTTAGATCACGTTAGGCTGTTAGCCAGGCTACCTAACGTGACCTAAGTCCATGGGATTACTGCTAAAACTCCTGAGATAATGGCCTTTGAAAATGAAATTTTAATTAAAATTTAAATAACTTTTCCTTTAACTCGCTTTAACTTTTCAGTCGTTTCAGTTACAGTCAAAGACATTATGTCAGGAGATAGGTAATTTCATGAGGATTACAACGGTATGAAGCAACACGTAATCCATTGTTATTTAGATAAGAATATGCATTGTTAAATAGTCATAAGTTCGTAAAAATTGATAATAAATCAAGGAAGCGGTTTGCGGGCCTCGTTAAGGTAAAGTTCTGGGGTACGATAGTAACACGAAATTTTGGTCAAATCGTAGTCAACGGTACGGCACTATCTTCTCTCTCTCTCTCTCCTGAAGACTCAAGCAACCCGCTTCCTGAAAAGTTATGAAGAATTAGTCGTTTTATTTACTCCGTACCAAGAAACCTCGTTCTACAGTCCCTGCTACACAAGACTTCGGGTTACAGCAGATATACCTGGAACCTATAGGTGCAGGACGTCAACGCGCTCCGGGCAATCCTCAACCATAGTGTCCGAGCGATCACGTCCGTCCGGCACAGCTATATTACGAATATGTAATTGGTATCTCTACAATTGGCGAAATTATAAAAGACACGTGTGAAAAATTATGGTCATGTTTACAACCTTCATACATGCCAGAACCAGATGAAAGAACTTGGTCTAATATTGCTGAAATTTGTTATGAAAAGACCCATTTTCCACACTGCTTGGGAGCGGTGGATGGAAAGCATATAAGATGCGAAAAACCTAATTGCGCAGGTTCTGAATTTTATAATTATAAACAATATCACTCCTTAGTTTTGATGGCGGTTGCTGATGCAAATTATTATTTTATGAGTGTTGACATAGGTGCTTACGGCAGCAGCAGCGACTCTACGATTTTTAGAAATTCTATATTTGGGAAGAAACTTGAAGGTGACCAGTTCATACTTCCATCACCAAAATGCCTGCCAAACGATGAAGATGGACAAAAAATGCCTTATATTTTTGTTGGAGATGAAACGTTTGCGCTCTCAGAACACATAATGAGACCATACCCTAAAAGAAACCTATCTGTAACTCAAAGAGTTTTTAATTACCGACTCACACTAGCAAGAAGATTTGTAGAATGCACGTTTGGCATACTTACTAATAAATGGAGAATTTTACATCGAGCTTTAGATGTAAAACTATCAACTTGTGATCAAATAATTAAAGCGTGTTGCATTTTACATAATTACGTTCGCAAACATGATGGAATTAGGTTTAGAGAGAGACTGTATGGGAGCGAGCTTCAAAGTTTGTGCCCTACTCCTGTGAGATCTAGAATATCCAGCATTGAAAACAGACAATATTTTGCAGAATATTTTGATTCATCGAAAGGGTCAATTTCATGGCAATATGAAAGAATATAAATCTATCCTACATCTGTACACAGATAAAAAAGTATTACCTGTAATTTATTATACATTTTTATAATACGCAGCGCATGAGTTGCAACAAAATGGCGGTACCTATACCCTATCGGTTTAGGTAATAAACTAAAGGTAAACATTCGTGGTATGTCTTTTTATGTAAAAATTTTACGTAATAAAACCAATTTCACATTTTTCGTATAAAATACATATCAAGATTGTTTACATATAGTTAATTACCTAAACCGATAGGGTATACAATATGTGTGACTCCGTACCATACAAAGAAATACTGCCATTTGGATTCTACTTACGAGCCGCGTATTAAAAGCTTCATTGAAATAGTAAAATAAAGTATTCACTTTTCTTACCTTTTTGTTTTCTTTCAGCATCACTCCACTGTTCCCAAGTAAAATATAAGTTTTGATAAATTTCCTCCCACAACCTCGCCTTCAATGTTCTATCGTGGTATTTTTGATCAAATTTGTCCCACAGAGGAGGTCTCATGTGCATCAGTGAGATTAATTGTTCCACATCAATATCGTTATTTTCCGGTAAGGCCTGCGCGACCACCGATCGGGCGGGAGAAGAGGCGCGCGATATCCTTTCCTTAGGCCGGTTTCAGTGCTTGACCGACCGTCGGTGCGTACATCGGTCGCGCTTCTCATTTGTATGAAAATTCACAAGTCGTCACAGTGCTCGACCGACCGTACGCACGCGTATATTGCTACGCACTGCGTACGAGGACCGTCGGTCGAGCGCGTCCGCATGCGTGCCGTCGGTCGACCGACGCGCTATGGAAACATATGAACGCGTTCAGTGCTACACCGATCGGTGGACCGACCGTACGGATGCGTGTATCATCGTAAAAATAATCGAACCTACTAGTTCAAAACTTCAATAATATTGTTTGATTTTATCTTTACTTTTTAGTGATTTAAGTACAGTCGGCCAAGAAAGTGGTGTACCACCCTAAGGTTGAATATCGCTTGCAGATTCATAGGTGATAAAGATTAGTTTCGCTTGCAGATCGATCTGACAACTTCTATTGCTGTCTTTATCTGATTATTGATAACGACTATTACTGTTTGTAACGTGACAGCTGTTCTTAGTTTGAACTTGATGGAACCAATGACGTCGTAAAATCAACGGCGGGGGGCTGTAGATTTTGATGACAAAATTGTATCTACAAATTCAGAATTGTAATCAACAAGTTACATAAAATTGTAAAGGCACAAGGCGAATCCACAAACCATCCATTACAATTTCTGTAAACTTGTAATTACAATATCAATAAAAAACAAGCTAAAAATAGATTTATCCTTTTATTAAATTTCTACAATCAATTTTAAAATACTTATAACAAACAAAAACATAGCATATATTTAGAAGATATTGAACATTTTTAAAAATTAGAAACGGGTGTAACCGCCGTTGGCCTCTATAACCTCTAAAAGACGAGACCTCATTGAACCAACAAGGCGTGAGCAAATATCGGTTCCCCGCATTTCCTCCCAAATATAATTACAGTGACTAATAAGAGCTTGTTTGGTTCTTTCATTTTGATGCGACCATCGTTGGACCATAAGGCCCTAAAGATTTTCTATCGGGTTGAGGTCCCGGCGATCTTGAGGGCCACTGAATTACCCTTACGTCAGTGTGTGAACGAAACCAGGCTCTTACGATCCTCGCATTATGAATTGAACAATTATCTTGAACAAAATCAAATTGTGGCACTTCGTTCTCCGGGTAAACATTATGGACTGTCGGTAGCATTGCATTCTGAAGCACGTCGATATAATTTACAGCCGTCGCTCGAGGAGGTAGAGAACACAATTCTCCTACACCATCCGCACTCATCCAGCACCAAATATTTACGGAAATTCGACCTGATTCTCTATTTGGGATTACATGATCATCTTTATACCGTGTTGAATTATATCGCCAAAGGTGAAGACGTCCATGCTGACTGGATTTAAACGTTTTTTCATCACAAAACACTGTATTAGACCAATCAAACTCTAAGTGCTCTCTGGCGAAGTTCAGACGAGCAAGTCTGTGAGCATCCGTCAAATATATATTCTTGGCGTAATGCCTGTGGTGCAACCCCATGTAATGTAGATGATTCCTTATTGTTTGGGCACTCACATCGAACATCTCCGCAAAATGTTTTGTGGGCTTAAAACCATTGATTTCATATTCCCGTCTCATGAATTCTCTATCGTTATTGGAGAGTGCAGGCCGGCGACCACTTCTTCTGTGATCCAACAAACTTCCCTCCTCTCCTTCACGACGAATCCAAAAGCGGACAGAACGCCTCGATATATTCAAATTCCGGGATATCGCACTGATACTGCTTCCCTCATTAAATTGGGCAATTATTTGTGCTCTTTCGGCAATGGTCAAGTTGGCAGGCATTGAGATGATTTTATATGCAGTTGATTGAAAAATAACACGGAAAATATATCGATTTTTTGCATATATTTGACAAAATGTCAATTGTCAGTTTTCTTTTTCAAATGGAATTCGGTTGTCTATTTAAATAGTTTTTATTACTTTTGTTTGGAAACATTTGTAGAAACTAATGTCCTTTTCATTTATACTAAAGGTTAAAATGTCATGTACTTATATGTGACATATGACGTATGAATACTAAATACATAGGTCATGATAATGTTGTCTCTTTCAGTAATATCTTTTTATAACGAACCTTGTTGTAATTTTCGATGACCGGGAAACTAAATCAAAACTGGTACACCACTTTCTTGGCTGACCGTACCTAATTATGATCAGACATGGCATATATTGTCGAATTTCGGTAAGTTCGACTTCGTGAACTTCTGTGGGACAAAGGCCAATTGTTATACAAATAGTTTGTACATCTTTGTGTCCGAATTTAGATGAACAGTCGCAGAGTGAACGAAAAAATATAGGTAGCAGCAATTAAAACATTTGTAAACGCGTCCATTTTTGTGACTGTACCAGTCCGGCCTGTTTGCTTGGTCAGGACAGCACTGAACGTTACAAACTGACGATCGGTTATGCGTATCGTCAGGACCGATGGTACGCACCGACGCGGCGACGGTCGGTCAAGCACTAAAACCGGCCTTAACGCCACCGTTGCAAGACTGAGCAAAACGCGCGAATTTTATTTCGCAGTGCGGACATAGCCATAGCTACTTTATACTGCACAAAATATTCGCGCGGATTTATTTCCGCACCGCATCGCGTCAATTCTGCATGAACTCACAGATTTTTTTATCGCGCGATTTTTTTGTCGCCTGTGCGGATACTTCCATATGATTCAATGTGTTACAGAATGACGAAAAAAAAACCGCGCGGTGAAATATCGCTGTGCGGACAGGCCCTTAATGTAGCTATGTTTGTGAAGAACAATCCAAATCGTTTTGAACGTTTGGCCGATGTTTACCCAAGAAACAGACGTGACAATTCAAAATTAAATAATGTACTGTGTCAAAACACTACGATGCGCAAAAGTATTTATTGCATGGCCCCAATTATTTATAATAAATTGCCAAGTGCTTGGAAAGACTTGAAAACGGTGCAATTTAAAGGTAGACTTCGTAAATTATTATTAGATAAGACATACTACAGTGTTACTGAGTTTTTAACGGACAATTTTTATCAAACTACCTCGAATTTTTAATTAATTATGGTTTTACTTATTATGGTGTACTGTCTTTAACCTGGAATTTTAATGGTGTTTGTTTATTTAAAGTTTTATTTATTGTAAACACTGACAATTTAAATTATTGACAATTTTATTTAACATAGGTATAATGTAATAATTACCTAAGTTGATATTTTTGGTGAATTTTATTAATTTTATTATTTAATCAGAATTACATTTATTTGACTAATTTATTAATTTAATGTATAAGAATTTAAATTTTTACAATTTTATATAATTTTTGCATGCCGAATGGTGAAATATGGCAGAACTCTGATGAAAACTATTAGTAGGTATCTACTTATGTATAACCTATATTTGCAAATAAATGCTATTCTATTCTATTCTATTCTAATGGCAAAAAACGGAACCCTCATAGATTCATCATGTCTGTCTGTCCGTCCGTATGTCACAGCCACTTTTCTTCGAAAGTATGAGAGCTCTCCTGTTGAAACTTGGTTAAGTAGATGTACCTATTAGGTTAACCGCATTAGGATTTTTACCCATACTTAGAATTGAATCTCAAATTTTTTTTTTCACCAAACCCACCCATACGTGTGGGGTATCTATAGACGGGTCTTTAAAAAAATGATATTGAGGTTACTAACATATTTTTTTTTCTATACTGAACAGTTTGCGCGAGAGACACTTCCAAAGTGGTAGGTAAAATGTGTGTTCCCCACTGTAACTTCTAAAATAAGATAAAACTAAAAAAAAATATATGATATACATTACCATTCAAATTTCAATCGAAAATTGGTTTGAACGAGATCAAGTAATTTGTTTTTTTTGTAATACATCGTAAATCGTAAACCGTAATTTATCATCGCCATCATTGTTGGCAGCTACAATATTTGCGCATGCAGCTGTAGCAGCCAGGCTGCGGCAGCTACAATATTTGCGCAGGCCGTTGTAGCAGCCAGGCTGCGGCAGCTACAATATTTGCGCAGCCAGTTGTAGCAGCCAATCGACGACTATTCGATATTTTTTAACCTGCTGCTACAACGCGTGGACACTGACGGCAGCACATATATTCGCCTACACACGTACTGGCTCAGTGTTTTATGAAGACTATTTTTCGGACATGGCTTTTTATGTACAAATCTGATAGTTTCAGTTATTTAAATGCATTATTTTGTATCCCCATTTCACTAGCATGTTGAGTTTTTTAGATTTTTTTTTCAAGTTAATCTTTTTTTTTTGGCCGGGCCAGTCCAGCGGTCGAGTCGAGTGGTTCGGCGGTTGAGTGCTCGCGCTTAAGAATTAATTAGTAAAATGGTCGTTACCTCGTGTACCTACACTTAATAGGTCATAATTAATGGTGATACCTACCTGAGATCCCAGAATGGTTCGAAAGTGACGCTGCAGTGGCTGCAGTGGGTGCAACGGAGCGTCGATTTAAGCAGCCCGACAAAAATGTCGCCCACTAGGCTGTCCTCCTTCAACAGGTAGCGGCTCCATGTTGCGGAGGCCTTTTCTTCGTCGCTGGAAGAGGTAAAAAGGTTATTATAATATTAGGCCATAGTGATTCACTACTGCGCAAAGTCCTCTTTTCACTTCTCGTGGCTAATCTATACTAATATTATAAAGCTGAAGAGTTTGTTTGTTTGTTTGAACGCGCTAATCTCAGGAACTACTGGTTCGAATTGAAAAATTCTTTTTGTGTTGAATAGACCATTTATCGAGGAAGGCTATAGGCTATATAACATCACGCTATCACCAATAGGAGCGGAGCAGTAAAGAGAAATGTTTCAAAATCGGGAAAATGGATTCCATTTCGAGAGCTTCCGTTGCGTGCGCTGCGTAAACGGTTAAAGATACGCAAAAATAATGTACTACGGAATTATTTCTGATAAAAAGTTCTAAATAAAGTCCGCGAGAGCATACATTTATCTTTTAAGGTTAAGTCATTATAACCTTTTTTATGGAAATCAAATTTGATTTTAAAGTAATGCATTACTTGCGAAGGTATTTTCATTAACACAATATTAATCCTTATCCAAATAAATACGTTAATCATCACAAGCATTTAATTTTGAACAAAATAGCCCTTGACATCGTTTGGTTTCAATGAATATCTTAGGAGATATCATAGTTTCAAAATAATACCACAATAAGCA